>PVKS010003645.1:0-101459 GCA_004027875.1 Aplodontia rufa
CACCAGAGCTCCCTGGAGCCTTCCAGAGCTCCCAGCAGACCACAGTGTCACGGCTGGAAGGCCCCAAAAGGGTCCCGTTTGAAGGGAGAGGAACCCGGAGCCCAGCGAGGTCTGAGCAGGGCTGGCTCCCCCTGCCCTCTCCTTCTTCTGAGCTGGGGCCCGCTGGTGGACAGGGGCCAGGAGCAGGTGTTTGGTGCCCCTAGGGAAAGGAGGGATTTCCTGTCCTCTGAAGCAGAGACCTGTCTGGCCTCCCCCTGCAGCCTCTCTCATCCCACACCACCAGGTGTTCCTTGTCCCCCAGGCAGGTTCCTGAAAAGTCAGAGTCAAGTGCGGCGGGCACAGCTTCCCAAGTGTGTGCGTGTGTATGTGCAAGGCTGTGTGTGTGTTCACACATGCGCTGGGATGGGTGCACAGGTGGGAGGCCGCAGGTGGAGGGGGCAGGCTGTGACCAGGGCCCAGCATAGCTGCTCACCTCACCAGGAGCCCCTCAGCTGATGCTGGCACCTGGGGGGACGAGGGCTTGGGGGAGAGCACCGCGCCGGGCAGGGGTGCATCCGGGAGGTCACAGGGATGAAATGCTGTCGGGGCCTCGGGGCAGCTGGGAGCCTGGTGCATACTTGTGGGGAGCTGGCTCCAACTTTACTCCTCCTATTTATTGTCTATTTAGACAATAGTGTTAATAAATAACATTAATCGAGTCCCCTACCCCCATCCTGCCCCCGTGACATGAACAACATGAGCACAATGAGAAATGGGGAAAATACAGGAAAACACAGGAACTCTTATCATGGGAGTGGTGGTCCGGGCATCTTGGAGGGGTGGGGGCTGCGGGACTTCTCAGCAGAGGCGGGTTAATCCCCACGTGCTAGGCACTTGGCGGGGCTGAGTTCAGCGCCTTCAGTACGGTCTCAGTCAACTCTCTTAGGACCTGGGAGGTGGCTGCTGTCTTTCTCCCTTCGGTGCAGAGGGAGAAACTGAGTCAAAGGAGGTTGAATAGGTGGCAGAGCCCAGACTTCAGTCTAGGGCTGGCTGACTCGCAGATGCAACCCCTCCCCAGGGTCCAGGGCTGGCCTCCAGCCTCAGCCCTGCCAGCCCCCCATGGATTCCTCCGGGGAGGGGAGGGGGCTGTGAGGGAGACATACGGGGCCTCAAGCCCATCCCAATGGTGTGCACAGCTTGCATCCCGGTCTGGATTGTTGCTGACCGGGCCCGGTCACCGACTGAGCTACTATCCGCTCTCACTCACCAGGGACTTCTAGAAGCTTTTTATTTGCCACCATGTGTCCAGAAGCCAAGGCCAGAGTCTCACTTCACCAGACTCATGCTCATGGGCAGGGGCAGGGAACAGAACCTGCCCACCATCTGGGGCCAGGTCACCTGAGGCCGGGAAAGCCCATCCTGCGCGGGAAGCCGCCTGGGAACCTGGAAGCTCGGGTCCTCTCTTGCACTTGGCAAAGGGACAGGCAGGGCTCTCTGCTCAGGGCCTGGGCCACCCCTGGACAGGTCAGCATGGCCACTGGAGGGCTTCTGTGTCCCCATGACCTCACACTGTGCTCTGTCCTCTCATTTGGGCAAAAGCCACCAGGCAGGCATGGTGTGGTCTGGCTGGAGCTGTGGGTGAACCCAGGGTCTGCTGTCTAAGCTGGCAGGAGCCTGCTGGTCCCTGGGGGGCTCTCTGAGCTCAGCTTTGGTGCCCCCTGCCTCAGTTTCCCCTTCAGTGCCTTCTGTGGAACCATGCACACTTTCCACCCCCCTTCCTTCAGGTGGCTGCTGGCCCATTTCTCAGATGAGGAACCTGAGGTCCAGAGAAGGCCAGTGCTCTCTCAGCAAGAAAGTGTGCAGCTGGCTCCCCTCCCTGTGCCCCTTCACTGTCTCCCTCACTCCCTGCAGCAGCCCAGAGGTCGGTAATGTCACTCGTCCCATCTTAGAGATGAGGAAACAGGTCCAGGGAGGTTAAGCGGCCACAAAGCCAGGAAGCAGAAGAACCACAGCTTCTGATCCTAGACCTCACATTCTTTCCTTGACAGGAAAAGAAAAATTAGATCCCTCGTGACATGCTTTTAGAATATCAAAATGTAGCCGGTGTGGTGGCCCACACCTGTAATCCCAGCAGCTCAGGAGGCTGAGGCAGGAGGATCACAAGTTCCAGGCCAGCCTCAGCAACTTAGCAAGGCCCTAAGCAGCCTAGTGAGACCCTGTCTCAAAATGAAAAATAAAAGGCTGGGGACATGGCTCAGTGGTTAAGCGCCTAGTTCAATCCCTGGTACCAAAGAGGAAAATCAATCTCTCTCTATATATTTACATCTATGTGTATGTATACATCTGGGAAGAATCTAGAACAGCAGCGTCCACGAGGACTTCCCACGATGGTGGAAATGTGTCCGTAGTGGTCCACACGTAACCATGAGCAGCCTATGAATATTGAACGCTTGAGAGGGGCTGAGTGCAGGGGAGGGACAGTGAGAGAGAGAGAGAGAGAGAGAGAATCAATTTTATTAGTTTTTCATGTGGCTATCATTCCTCTGAGACTTAGTTGCGTACGCAGTGCTGGGGTTTGAACCCGCATCCTCATGCATGCTGGGCAAGCACGGTAACTGCTGAGCCACCGCTCCAGCCCCAAGGAACTGAATTTTGAATCTTCATTAATTTCAATTAATTCAATAGCCGCGTGTGGCCAAAGGCTCCCTCATTGGACCCTGAGAATTCATACATGCCCAGCTGTTTGCTGGGTTCTCTTTTGGAATGAGATCACAGAGTCTTTCATTTTCAAACTCAAAATGGTTAAAAAGTTTTATACCCAAAAGGCCTACATTGCTTTTGTAGTCAGAAAAAAACAAAGAGATTAAAGATTTTAAGTTTTTAGTACATTGGACACTTTAGGAAAAAAATTTCAATAAATATATATGTATATATATTTTTTTGTACCAGGGATTGAACCAGGGACGCGTAAGCACCAAGCCATATCCCCAGCTCTTTGCATTTTTTTTTTTTTTATTTTGAGGCAGGGTCTTGCTAAGTTGCTGAGGCTGGCTTTGAACTTGCAATCTTCCTGCCTTGGCCTCCTGAGCCGCTGGGATTATAAGCGTGCACCCCCACGTCTGGCTCTATTGATTTTTTTTTTTTTTAAGAGAAGGGAGAGAGAGAGAGGGAAAGATAGAAACAATTTTATTGAGTTTTTCACGTGGCTTTCGTTGCTCTGACCCTTAGTTGTGTGCGTGGTGCTGGGGTTTGAACCCGTGTACTCGCACATGCCAGGCAAGCGCCGTAACCGCTGAGCCACTGCTCCAGTCTCTCTATTGATATTCTTAATGCGTTCTTGCATTTATGTTCCTGTGGCCTCCCACATGGAGGCAAGCGACCTCACAGAAGCCAAAACAAGACGCAAGAGGAAAGTGGAGTGGAAGGAAATACAGCAATAATCGCGCTTCCCTCTGGGTGTTGGGATCTCCCAGTTTGTTTTTTCATTTCCTGCATCCCTCCCGGGTTCTACAACACCGCATGCCTGTGGGGCAGGGATGGTGGCTGGATTCATGCTTTCCCTAATGTTCTTGCTGGTTCTCAGCCAGGGCCTTGATTTGTTTTGTTTTGGAGAGAGGAATTTAGAGAGAGAATCAATTATTCATTTACTATTCCATCTGGCCTTTGCTTCTCCGACACTTGGTTGTGTGGGTGGTGCTGGGATTTGAACCTGGATCCTCACGCATGCCAGGCAAACGCTCGAACCGCTGAGCCACCGCTCCAGCCCTTGTTTTGTGTTTTAAGTTGTGGACTCCTGAAGGATGAAAGCCCAGACAAGTCAAAAGAAGGAAGCACGAATAAAGGAAAGGCAGATGGGATTGTTTTCAAGCCAAGGGTCCCTGTGGCCTCGGGCAGCCCTGGGCAGGGCTGGCTTTGTGGGCCGTGACCTGTTCAGCCGCACAGGGTCCCTTGCTTAGCGCCCTGGGCTTGGTTGAATGTTCTGCGGTTGCCATCCTGAAATTTGTCATGATCTTGGCACACGGAGTCCTGAGCTTGCATTTTGTCCTAAGAATGAAGCAGCCAGGGCTGGTCCTGGGGTTCCCCCCAGAACAACTCCCTTTCTGGCTGCTGAAGCGCTGTCCTTGTCCCCATCAGACCACATCAGAGGTGGCCGTCCGTGGCGCTCTCACCGTGCCTGAGAACAAGTGCGCCTGGGCTACCCAGATGTGTGTCTAGAGAGTGATAAAAATAGGGCTGGCGGCGGGTGCAGGAGGACGCTGTGGTCTCTGCTCACACACGTACGTGCGCTCAGGGGCATCTCGGGACTGCTCTATCTCACACAGCTGCCCTGGGTGTCACTGGATGACTGGCCTCCTATCACTGCCCGGACCCCTCCTGCCTCAAAGCCAGCCCGGACCCCAGGGCTGGCCCACCATCCTCCCAGGTCCCTCACCCCTCACAGGTCAAACTGACCATCTCTACAAAACCCTCCCCCAGCTGCCTGCCTCAAGACTCCTCTCTTCCCTCTAGACCCATCTCAGATGGGTTTGGGGAAGGGCCTGCAGGTTCTGTGGTTAAAGAGGAGGAATATATAACCTCTCCTGGAGCAATCAGGGTAGGCTTCATGGAGGTGGTGTGTCTGGGCCTTAATGAAGAGGAGGCATCTTCCTGGAGAGTTTAATTGGCTGACTTCAACATCAGACACACCCTGGCAGGAATCTGGACCTTGTCGGTTACTAACTACATGACCATGGATGAAAGCCGCCTTTCTTTGCCGAGCCTCAGTTTCCCCATCTGTAAAATGGGATAACGGAATGATGACAGCTTCGGCGTGGATGGCAGTAGAGACAGAGTGAAATGAGATGCACTTGCAAAGGAACCGCCCCAGGCCTAGTGCACACAAAGTTCCCTTCTCCCTTCCTCCTTTCCTTTCCTCTTGACTTTGTTTGCGGCAGGTCGAAGCAGCTCCCTGCGTCTATGAATTTTCATCTCCACAATGAGCTACGAGATTTGGTGGAGTAATGGGAACATCTATAGATGTCCCAGGAGGCTGAGGGTCTGCATAGGTCGGGGGGACGTCAGTCAGGGGTGCAGGTGGCCTCAGATCTAGGTGGAATCTCAGGGACCCCAGAGCTCCTTGACTGCAGGGTTTGATAAGGACTGCTCTCTCTGGGCCTCAGTTTCCCCATAGCAGACTAAAAGCTGCGGTACTGGCAAACTGGAGGGCTTCCCGGAGATGACCTCTCTCTGCACAAGGCTAGCATGGCGGCTCCACGTCTGCCTGCGTGTGCTCCTGCGTGCCCAGTGCAAGAACAATCTCAATAGGCAGGAGATGCTCATTAAACACCCACGGAAGGCTCAGAGCACCAAGGTGCTCAAGTCACATTGCCAGGCCCCAGAGACTGTGCGAATCCGGGGGTGGGGGGGTCTGGGAGGGGCTGCCTCTCCCGGGAAGCTGCCTCCAGGCTGGGACCACACCTCAGGCCCAGGTCCTAGCCGTCCCTGCGGCCCATCGGGGCAGGGCCAGGGAGGAGGGCAACAGACTCAGGATCCTGGGGAGAAGCGTGGAGAGGAGGGAACCTGGGGCTCCGACAGGGGCTTGGCTGGGCAGGGGCTGGAGCCCTGGATGGGGGCGGCGGGGCACCCGAATCCTGGGAGGGTGGGGCTGCCTCTTCCTCTTTCTTAGGGGAAAAAAAAGCATTTTCCTCCTAAACCTATACGTAATACTTGTTCAGTGTCTAAAAGTTTAGAAAACACATAACCACCAAGAGAATTTCAAATAAAATTTCCCTGCCCAAATTGCAGCACATGGTGGAGCTGGATGGGCTGGCACTTTAGTTTCTTCTCCGTCTTCTCGAGGGTGGCCTTGTTCTCAGAGGTGGCTTCCTTTACTCCCTGCGAAGGCCATGGCCTCGTGGGAGGGATGTGGCTGCGGGGCGATGGTAGTCCCTCTGTGTCCTCACCCTCCTTGCTTGGCACCTGGACTGGGCAGGTGCTTCCCTAAGACCCTGGGGGGCTCAGGCTGCAAAAGACCGCTCAGCAGAACCTGGGTCCTGCAGGGGATGGGTGGGGGCACCCCAGGTCCCCTGGGGGAGAGCTGGAGGCCAGTCCTGAGGGCGGGCAGTTCTAGGGGCTGTGGGCTGGTGATCAGCTCCTGGCACCCAGGTAAACTGAACTTGGAAACAGGGGCATGACCAGAATGGACCTTTCCTCTCCCCTGGGCCCTTCCATTTCACCTCCTTTCCCTTCCTGCTGCGTCCCCTAACACCGTTTTCCTCCTCTGAGCAAAGGTGAGCAGACCCCGTGGACGAGGACACGCAGGTGACAGCAGGGGACCTGCCTTGACAGAGCCCAACGGGGCAGCGCTTCACCCCGCAGGGCCGAGCGCTCGGGGTGGAACCGCAGGCAGCAGGTCCCGCAGTGAAGGGCATTTTGAGGGGGCTGACGCGGGCCACTGCAAATCATAAGTTACACGCGCCGCCCTCTCCGCCCACACGTAAGTCTGAACCTTTTGCCAAAAACACTTTTCCCAGACTTGAAAGAAAACCCCAAAGAGGAACCTAAACCTTCGAGCAGCCTGCTCCGATTGGACGGGAGTGCTCAGGCTCGGCCTGACAAGCGTTTCAAAGAAAAACCAGACGGCAAAGGGGGAAGTAAGGGGACAAGCTGGAAGCTCTGGGGCTGACCAGCCGTTGGCCTGTCCATCCGTCCGTTCATTCATTCCTTCATTCTTCCTTCCCTCCATCAGTAGTAAGATACACCAAGTGTCACCCGCGAGCCTGCCCCAGTGCCAAGGACCAGGGCACCCCTGACACCTGGGAAAAAGGGTCAGGGCTTTCCAGAGGGGGTGGCCACCAGCTGGGCCCGGAGAGGAGGGGGCAGACTTTCTCACCTCTCTTTCTCCACTCACAACCAGAGACTCCCCCCGCCCCCCAGGAGAAGGAAGAATATCAAGTAGCAATAATTTCTGACATTTCTGGAGGGCTGGACTCTGTGCCAGGCTCCGTACGAAGCTCATAGTATATTAATCTCATAAATCCACTCAGCAAGAATTGAGTGGGTACCGCTAGTTATCCCCATTTTACATGTGTGAAAATGGAGCACAGAGAGGTGAGGCGCATCTCCCAAGGTCACACAGCGAGGAAGTGGCAGTCTGCTCATCAAAGAGCACCCTCTTCTCCACTTTCACCCCCGGGAGCCCTTGTCAAAGGGCCTGGCAGTTTCCAAGCCCTGTGCTCAGCTCTGTCTAGTTGAGAAGGGCCCAAGCGGATGAAGAGGGGCTCCGTGCTGAACGCGACTACATCCCGGAGCCGTGTGCAGGGTGGGGCAGGGATGTGTCCACTTTGTAACCACCCTGAGCGGTCAGTGTCATTAGCCGTTTTTATAGAGGAGGAAGTGGAGATGGAAGGGGCTAAAGGAGATGCCGGATCCACCTGCTGCTGTGTGACTTGAACCCGAGCCGGTCGGACCCTAAACTGTCTACAAGGTGGGGGAGGGGCCCTTGGGTGACAGGGAAGAGTTGGCTTTGCATGACACCATGCCCCTCCTTGGACCTCAGTTCCCCTGTCCACTGAAAGGAGGAGCGGGCTCCCTCTGCCTCCCAGCTCCTGCAGCCCTCTGCGTCGGCTCTGATCCTTGTCCTTGGGACTTCACCAGAGTCTCTCCCAGCCCAAGTGCCACCATTCCACCTGCTCCCCGTGGTGTCCAGGGCCTCCTAGGCTCCAAATCCTGAAGCCCCCGCTCCCTGCCCAGCAGGGACTTGCTGGCTGAGCCCTGAGGCTGGCATAGGAGGACAAAGCTACCTGGTGCCTGCGGGTGGCAGAGGAACACTCCGGGCACAGTGGGGTTTGAACTGAGCATGGAAGGTTGGGAGGGACTCCCAGACTCAGGGGACACACTGTGGTAGAGTTGTCCCAGGAGACTGAACCCCAAGTGCAGGCCTGCCTCCCCGCCTCTCAGGAGCCTGGCCTGCTGGCTCTGAGGCCAGAATTCCTTCCAGTCCTCTTCCTGCTTCCAGGAGCCTTCTGGAAGGTCAGGGCTTCAGGCCCTGCAGCGCAGGGGCCTCCGTCTCCTGAGCTCCTCCCTGCAGGTAACCAGCAAGCCTCCGCTTTGATGCGGCCACCTCAAGCCCAGGCTTCAATGGGCCCTCTATATGACCAGCGGGGCCGATGGGGGCCGCCGGCTGGCCGTAGTGGCCACGGGCGAGGCTAGACACACAGTCCCACTGTGTGGGGCCGGCTCATACCCGCCCAGACCTGCGGGCAGTGGGGGGCTCCTAGGAATGCCCTTTCAGTCTGGGGGGCACTTTGGACAGGCAGGGTGGTCTGGGGAGACGGGTGTGTGTAGGGTGGCCTTGGAAGCCGCCGTCAGAGGCCTGGAAGATGTGGCGCCAGTCAAGCGCCAGGGTGGGCGCGGAATGGCTGCGGTCAGCCGGTCCATCCTCTGGGGCCAGTGCGGGAGGGGGGCCTCCAGGGGCACACACGCTTGGGGGACCAAACCATTCGGGTTGCCTGGGATTGAGGGGTTTCCTGAGACTTGGGCCTTGCATGCTAAAACCCAGAGACTCCTCTGTTGTGGGCTACAGCCGGGAGCTTAGGAAAGGACACGGTGACTGACCTTACTGGCCAGGGCAGCTTCCTTCCTGTCCAGTGGCCTCTGAGTCACCGGCTAGCCTGGTCCTGGCCAGATGTGCCCGGGGCCATCTCATCCACCCCCTGCCTCCACACAGGTCCGTTTTCCAGGTCTCCCAGGCATCTTCAGGACGGAGCCACCGTCCACCCCAGGCTCTGGTGAGAAATCCTGGGCAGATAGGTGGGGCCCAGGCCGCCAGTCGCCTTCCCACCCTGCACATCCTGCGCGCACCCTGCAGCCAACCCCATGGCTATTGGAACCACCTTTCCTGCCTTCTGCACCCTCATCCAGCTATCTCTTCCTTGTCACCTCCTCGCCCTCTACACAGCGCGCAGGTCACATGTCACTCCAGCGGCTTTGTCCTTCCTCCACGGTGACACTTATTGCACCCCAGGGAACGCTTCTGCGAACCTGACTCCTAGATGGAGATCCTGACCCAGTGTCCCTTGAGTGCAGGTCCCAGCACAAGGCCGGGTGAGGAAACAACAAAAGCACCCATGGGGGCCCACTGGGCTTTCTCAGTAGCCCCACGAGGTGGCCGCGATGATCATCCCTCACAGAAGGGAAACTGAGGCACAGACTGCTGCAGGTTAGTTGGGGAAGGGCAGATGAGGACTTGGGTGGCCAGGGTCCCTCTGCAGAGTCCAAGCTTGCCAAGCTGTTACAGAATTACTGAGCTCTCCCCGGGTTCCCCAAATCCTATATGGAATGTTCCAGGCCCTTTTCCTCCAGTTCCCTCCCCCAGAGGGGTTCCCTCCCTCAGTGTCCCTGGGACAGAGCTTTTGCCTGTGAGGATGCAGCTTAGGGGTGTTGCAAAGGGGCCCTGCCACTAGGGGGGCACCCGGGGATGCAGAGAAGGCCGGGTGGGGTTGACTCAGGGTGAGGCTGCTGACTCCCCACAGAGCTGTGTATGCCCTTGGGAACCTCAGGGCCATTGCCTGTGACCGTCAGATGGGGAAACTGAGGCCCAGAGAGAGGGACACAGAATGTCTGAGTTACAGCCATTGGAGCTCTTCCCCATTTGTCCCGCAGGAGACTTCTGGGGACACCTTGCCCTCCTGTGCCTTCCACCTCAGGGCCCAAGTCCTGCCATGAGGGTGCCAGCTCCATGGGTCGTGCGTTGCCCTCACCCTGCTGCGGGGCAGAGATTGAATGGAGACCCTCGCTCCACCTTCTTCCCAAACCTCCTTCTTCAGCAGTGAACTGGGCCCAGTGAAAACCCTGCTCCCCACAAGCTGGGGGCAGCTGTCAGGAAGTCCCACCCAAGGCCACCTCTCCAGGCCTTGACTCTCCTGCTGCTTCAGCCCCACGCCAGCCCACCCACAGCCCCAGCTACCGGGTAAGCACCGGTGCCCAGAGGCAGGGGCGTGGATGAGATGGTTCATTCTTAGCCTGTCTTTGCCAAAGAAAACAAAGACAAAGTCTATGTTCCTTTGGCCAATGAGAACCCTGAGGCAGCAGGAGCTTGGTGACAATGCTGGGGACCCACCCCACCTCAGGGGAAAACAGACTCCCACATAGGGTCTGGACCCTCTTGAGGAACATGGAATCTGCTCACTCCTCCCCTTTGACTATGAGAGAATAGCAGCCCCAGAGGTCAAACCTTTCCGACTGAGTCCCAGCGCTTGGGTAACAGCCAGGGGGAGGACAGAGCTCCTGGCCGGAACTCCCCAGGTTTGCCGGGGCTATGCATAAGAATCATCTGGGGAGCAGGGAGAATTTCAAAACTGTATTTTCCCCGACCCAAATCCAAGAGATTCTGTTCACAGTCGAATGAGAATCGACAATATAACGTTTTAAAGCTCTCTAGGGTGGCGATGAGAAAGTCCCTGCCGGCTTGTGACACCTTGCTGGGGGGCTGGGGTGGCCCAGCATTTGGCAGAGGCAGGAAGGAGGAAGAGGAGGCAGTGGAAGGCAAAGGGAGACCCTTCCCCTTCTGTTAAAAGCCCTAGTAAGACGCCCCAGTAAGACGGTGAGACCTGTGGTTCCTGACCTGCGTGGGATTCGGGGGTCCGTGACCTTGGGCTGGAAATGGTGATGCTGCTCCTTCTACCAAGCTCTAAATGAAACCTAGCAGCTTTTTCCACCGTGATTGCGTCACCGATGGAAATCGCACATGGTTTTCGATCTCGGTATGGTTGCCACAGATTATCCTAAAATACCGTTCCTACTCATCCCTGCTGCCTCATGGAGGCTGCCGGCCCACCGTGCGGTCCTGTTACTCTGAGTCCCTGCAGAAGCACACGGCCACTGTCCCACAGACTTGCTTTTTTAGTACGATTCCTTCCTAATCGTTTGAATTTTGGTTTATGTATTTAAAGGTGGGATCCGTGAAGAAGTTCCCCGGCGTTCAGAGATTCCAGAATGGGCAGGGTAGGTCAGAGCCCTGCAGAGGGGACCCTGAGATGGAGGGCTTGGGGATCAGAATTTGGGGACAGACCCCCCAGTGAGCAAGGTATAAGTAGAGCACTGGAACAGTGGACGGAACTTATCCCAGGGAAGCGCTAGAACTCCAGGCCACAGACCCCAGACCCAAGGCCTCCCCCCCGACCCTTCTGCACCTTTGTTGTCCGGAATCAGCCTGCTCAGCCCAGGGGCTGCGGGTGCCCAGGCGCATAGGGCCAAAGCCTCTGGCTGTCTCCTCTCTCTGTCTCCGGCTGCCAGTTGCTTCCTCCTGGGCATCAGGAGCCTATCCCAGACAGGCCTGAGTTTTAGCCCTTTCTCCCAAGGTTCCTTTGTCTTAAACCCTACATTTCTCCTCTTGCTCATGGAGGGAGAAATACAGATTACAAAGACCCAGCAAATGGTTTTTATAAACTCTTATTTTCTTGCCACAGAACTGCCTTTAATTAGCTCCGAGGACTACAAAGGGAGCACGTTATAATAGTAGCGGCTGGAAGGAAGGAGCCCAGGGCCGTGGGGCTGCTGCTTGTCACCAGCCACAGCCAGGTTTGGCGGGAGCCCGTCTCTCCCTCATCCCGCCCCTGCCCCCCGGCACTGGGTCCCCAGCCCAGCAGGGAAGAGGAAACTCTCACACAAGCCTCTGTTTAAGTTTGTAGACAAGCACCCAAATGTGTCCCTGGCCCCAGCGCCGGCTGCCCAAGGACTGGCTCTGAATTGCTGTTAGCCAGCAGCAGGTCAGGCAAAGGGACAGAAAGGCAGACAGACAGGGTGGCTGACATTGGCATCTAGCTGACCACCTCAGCTCAGAAAAAGCAGCACCATCCCGAACCCCATCTCAGCCTTCAACTATTGAACAATCAGAATGTCAGAATCACAGGAGACAATGTTGGAGGCACAGAGAGGTTAAGTAACTTGCCTAAAGTCATTCAGCAAGGTAGCCACTAATCTGTGGGACTCAGATTCAGGGGCTCTAGACACCCAATCTCACGGGCCACAGCCTCCAGGACATGAACAGAAGCATAAACCACCCCTGAAACACTTTCTTGTCCCCTGTGACCACGTCCACAAACCTTCCCGGCACCTTCTCCCCACTCCATGGATCAGCTTCAGTGCAGCTCAGGGCTGAGGAAATTCTCACAAAAGTCTCCTGGGAGCTCTGCTCCCTCTCCCCAGGGACTACATGGAAAACTCAGGGGACCCTGGGTCCCAAGGCACAGCCTCACCCCCCATCTGCCTCCCCAGCTCCACGTCCGGCCCGTGTGTGCCTGAGCCCAGGTGGCAGCTCCAAGCTGTGGCAGGCCAGGGGCTGGGCCTGCAGGGTCCCGGAGCCCCACGAGGGAGGCAGGAGGCCAAAATCATCGCCCCCTTGTCCTCTCCACCGGAGACCCTCTGGAGCCTGGCCTCTGAGGTCTTGAGGTCCGGCGGAATGTACGGCTCTCGCCACACAGGGTCCCCACCAGCTGAGCAGAGAGGTCCCACAGCCAAGTTCCATGCCAGGGGACCACGGAGGCCACCAACCTCTCTTCCCCTCAGGCTATCCAAGGCCAGTGGATCGAGATAGACGACCGTGAACTTGAGGGGCAGCCGGGGCGATCGATGGAGGGATGTGGACTGGGGCCTGGCCACAGCTCCCCACCCCAAAGGGCCGGCCCAGGCCCCAGGCCCCAGGCCCCCGAGTGGTTACTCACCACGGATGAAGGTCGGCGAGTAGGTCGGGAAGGAATCGAAGATGCTGTTGGATGCCATGCCCGGTCAGCAGGAGGCGAGGAGCCGGCCCTTCAGGGGGTTGGGCGGGGGTGACTTGGTTGGCTGTTGTGGGTTTATTGCTTTTTTTTTTTTTAATTTTTTTTCTAGCTACTTTTGAAAATAGAAGGGGGGGAGTTTTGCTTTTTGTTTGTTTTTGTTGTTTTTGTTGTTGTTTTCTCTCTTTTTTCCCCCCCTGCTGCTACGAAAAAGAAAAAAGGAAAGAACGCGAGATTGTGTGTGAGCGAGAGAGTAAAAAAATCCCCAAGGAAAGTAAGTTTCTGTTTGTACCCAAGAATTTGGATTCCCGGTCCCACAGGAATGTCTAGCCACAAATTTTCAACAGCAGCAGCGTGCGCAGAGTGTATCATTAGGGCGGCGAGCAGGGCTCTCTGCAGCCAGGGTGGAGGAGCTCTGGGGCTGCAGCTCGGCCAGGCCCCGCACCAGCCACGGAATGAATGAATGAGCCCGGGCTGCAGGGGTGCGAGGGCGGCCAGGGGGTGGGGACGAGCGGGAGCCAACCAGCTCCAGCGCAGGGCCCTGGAGGCGGCGAGGGCCTGGCCTTGTGGTTCTGTGGTTGAGGGACCAGGCCTTCAGTGTCAACCCAACCTCAGCCTACAGGATGCAAGAAGCCAGCTCGCGGCCCGGGACCATTGGCTGGGCTGCGGTCACCTGGGCCGTGATGTCACGGCCTCTTAGAAGATCCTGTGGCTGTCTCTCTCTTTTTTTGGAGAGAAAAAGAAAAAAGAAAAAGAAAGAGGAAAAAAAAGGTGATGGTTTTTATTTGTGGGACTGGCCTCAGCACGCGGCCCAAGAAACAGAACTGGGAGCAGCTTTGGAGCAGGGCAGCAGGCGCGGTTTGGAGGCTGTGCTGTGTGGGAGACTCCTTCTTAATTAAGGACAGCGTTGGCGTGGCGGCCGGGAGCCCCGCAGGCCCCTCACCAGGCGCCAGGAGCCCGGGGCCACCGTGGGCAGAGGGCTCCTCACCAAAGCCACTCACACCCCGCCATTGTCCACCGTGCCGTGGCGAGGAGAGGCGTCCGCATGTGCAGCTGGGTGGCACTTAGGGGACTTTTATGGGAGCTGGGATTACATGCAAATGGGAAACACATGAGGTGACCAGGACGTGCCCACGGAGACAGGCCTTCCTTGGGAAAGCTGGCACAAGACGGTGCCCAGAGGCCCCCCGCAGAGCTTGGGCTCCGAGGCCAAGTTTGTTGTGGGCCCCTTTGTCCACCTAGCCCACCTGTGTACCTCCTGGGGTGCTCTGCTCCAGCCCTACAGGCACAGCTCCTGCCCCTGGGCCTTTGCACACGCTCTTCCTCCACCTGATGGCCCTTTGCCAGCCCCAGTTTGAATCTGTCACATCTGAGGGCATTTAGGGGCCAGAGGGACTGGAAAATACAAAAGACATGGGAGGCTGTTCGGCTTCTGAATTCCCAGAAGCCAGGTCCCCCTGGGGGTGGGGGTGGCTCTTCCATGTCCTTTGCATACTCTCCCTTCCCATTCCTCAGGCCAGACCTGTGATGGAGCCTGCATAGTATTCTGGGTAGGATCAGAACTGTGGCCTGAGACTCACTTCCTAGGCTGCTGCTGTGACATCATGGTGCCCTTCCATACCCTTTAAACTAAGTCCCAAGACTTCCGGAAGTCCCTCTGCAGTCTGGGCACCATCCCTGCCCTCTCCTAGGGAGTCCAGGCTTGGGGCCAGGTCCTGGCACCAGCTTTGGAGTCAGAGTGGCCTTTAACGGGCGAGGGGGAGCAGGGGCCATATCCAGGAGAAGGAAAGCTTGCTCTAGGTCACAGAGGCAGGTTTCTGCCCCACAGTGGCTCATCCGTGGGTGAGAGGACACCATCTGGGCTCCTTCTCTGAACTGCAAGCTCCATGCCCGCCATGCAGGGAGGGGCAGGATCACGGTGAAAGCCACAGATTCAGATCCCTGGGCCCAAGTCACACTCTTTCCCTAGGGCTCAGTTTTCTTTCCTGGAAAACTGGGATAGCACCATCGTCAGAGGGATGGGTGCCAGGTAAGGACATGGTTTCCTCAGCTGAGCCTCCATGACGCAGTCCAGGCCCCGTTATGAGTAAGCTCAGGTAAGGAACCAGCAGAGTCATGCAGGGAGGACAGCCCGCTCCCCACGTCCCAGTCCTTCCTCGCCCTTCCCCTTCATCATTAGCTGGCCTGGCCTGGGTGCGCAGGGTCGGAGGCACGGGCAGAGTCTGCTGATCAGCATTGGCCTCATGGTTAAGTTCCGAGTATTTTGATCTATTTGTACAATAAATCAGAGGGTGACACAGCTGGGAAGACCCCCTTTTACTAGAAATGGAAACTGAGGCCCCCAGAGGAATAGAGACTCATCTAAAGTCACCCAGTGAGTCAGTGGGACTTGGCCCCCTGTTCCAAGTGAGGGGCCCTTTCCATTCTGCCGACACCACCTCCAGCTTCTGACGCACCACACCCTACACACTTTGCTGGTTTTTCCATACCCATTGGGCCCCCCTAAGCCCCTATAACCTTACCACTTGGTCTCCCTGAGAGGCTGTCCCTCCTCAGAAGCTGACTCCAGGTCCAGGAGTGGAGGTGGGGGTGCAATGTTGGACACGGGTATTCTGGGGACATTGCTGCAAACATGGGGCAGTGTCAGGCTTGGTGCTTGTGCTTGAGGGACTTATGACCTCCACAGGCCCCCTCATAAGTATGTGAGACTGAGAAAACTCCAGGAAGCTGTCTGGGGAAGAGGAAGAACATGCAGGCTGGAACCAGCCATACCTGAAGCTTGATTTCCGGTCTAATGAGCTATGAGATTGTGGGTAAGAGGCCTTACTCCTCTCAGTCCCAGTTTCCTTGACTGTGAAACAGGGCCAACTGCAGTACTCACCTCCCCAAAATGTAAAGTTAGTTAAATGAGAAAATAGCTGTGAATATACTTGGCACATTATAGATGCCCGGTTCTGTGGGGGTGTAGGGGTTCCTTTTCCATTGTCTTCTGACTGTGTTCTTTTGGCGTTTGGTTAGCTGTCAGATTTCATTCACCAGTGGAAAAACAAATTAGATCCGTTTAATAAAAATTTTTTTTGATTAAAGAAGAGAATCATAAAAACAGTATCTAAAATAAAAGGAACCATGAAAATAATGTCGTAAACCTTTTACTTTTAAACTTACAGTGGTGCACAAAGCTGCTTTCCTCTTGTTCTCCTGGCAGAAGCCAACCCCCAAGGTCTTTCCTATAATGTCCAGCGTGGTTCCTCTGCAGTGGATGTGAGCGTGAGGACGTTTGTGAAGTGAGCAGGTTGGAGAGGCTTCTAGATTGTTCTCTTTCCCGCAGTCTTTTGTAACAATGGCCTGCTCATCTCTAATTCTTTCTTTGCTTTGTTTTTTTTCAACTTGCTCTCACCGAGTCTTTGCAAAGCATCCAACCTAGTCTTCTCAGCAAGGGACGCTCCTGTATGGTGTTGTGCCATTGATAACACTAATGTCACCAGAGTCCAGGCAGGAGAAGTAGGAGCCAGGGCCGTGAATTCAGAGCTCACTGGCCACAAGGGCGATAGGACAACTGTGAAGCCCAATAAAGCCAGCAGGGAGCCCCAACAGCAGCCACAGCAGGAAGCTGCCACCACCTTGGGGGAAGAGGCACACAGGAGAGGTGGTTTCCTGAGGGGCCCCTCCAGCAGAAGCAGGACCATGGTGGCCCCGGCTTGCATATTCTGGAACCATCGGAGAGACTTGGCCACTCTGGGGATGCCACCTGAGACAAAGGGCAAAAGGGAGAAACGTTGGATTGTCCCTCGCTCCCTTTTCTTCAGCCTCCTCCCCTCCTCCCCCTGTGTCCCTTTGCTCGAGTGCAGCTGGAAGGAGCTGGCCGGGGGCTTGGGACTGACACGCAGCCCGTGGAACTGGGTCCTGTGTTGCAGAGGAACAGGGGATGGGATGGAACGGAGGAGAGGGCAGACTGGCACAGGACTGGCATCGTAGCCAGTAGAATCCTGTAACCATGAACACCTGTGAGCATCAGCGGGTTTGGAAACAAACCCAATTCATGTTGGGTAAATGGACCCCTCAGTGACAGGTGGGGCAGAAGGGGGAATTCCAGAGGGATCTGCCAGCCACCCATGCTATCTGAGAAGTGCAGGTGAATCCCAGGAGCTGGCTACCTGGGGTCTGTTAGGAAAGCACCTGCTGTGTTCAGCCTGGACCTGTTCCCCTAACCTGTGTGCACACCAGTATTTTCACCCTGACCTTGGGTTACCGTGACTGGGGAATTATGTCACCAGTCACCAGCACTGGCGTGGGCCCCTGTCTACGAACTTCACAGTTTACAAAGACCACATGTGCCTGAACCACGGGTGCTCCCATAGCATAGGTGTGACCCTGCCGGCTTTTCAGATGAGAAAAAGTTGAGTCCTAGGGATTAGCCCGAAGTTTTAGCTTGTGGGGGTGAATTCAGCCAGCTTGGACCTGATGGGTGCAGGTTCGAGGTGAGCACTAGTCCTGGAGTTCAAGTCTTTCTTTCTTTCTTTTTTTTTCTTTCAGAGAGAGAGGGTCAGTGAGACAGAGAGAGAGAGAGAGAGAATCAATTTTGTTTAGTTTTTCATGTGGTTTTCGTTGCTCTGTCACTTAGTTGTGTATGTGGTGCTGGGGTTCGAACCCAGGTCCTCACACATGCCAGGCAAGCACGCCAACCACTGAGCCACTGCTCCAGCTCCAAGTCTGGCTTCCTACCAGCAAATCTTGGTGCAGGCCCAAAGAAGGTGCGGGAGTGGGGGGATGCTTGCTATCTGCCACCAACTGGCCACAGGGGCTTCTCTTTCTGGGGTCAGCAGGGAGACACCAAGATGTCCCCAGACCAGGCATATCTATCCCCTTCCGGGGGTCGGGGGTGGAGGGTGAGGCCTGTAGGGCTGTGCAGCCCACCCAGGGAACTGAGGACCTATCACATGCGGCACACGTGTGGCGAGTTTTTGGGGTGAAATCTTGGGGCACGGATTCTCAGAACAGCACACCTCGCACACCAAGCCACTTCCCAGGGAGGGTGAGGAGACCTACAAGGTCACCCGGCTTGCAGGTGTTGGGAAGTGGGATTCAAACGCAGTCTGGGCTCCTTCTCCCCACCCCCCACTTTCCTTCCTGTCGTTTTCAAAAGCTGCCCTGGTGCCCCCTTTACTGCCAACCCTGCCCCTCCTCCCCTCCCTTCCACCACAGCCCCCTCTCTGATGCCCTCCCTTTGTGGGACCCCTCACTGCCGTCCCAGTGTGGCTGCATCACCACCTCTTACGTGGCAGGGTTAGTGGCACTGAGGACAATCTACGACGTCCTAACCAGGGCTCAGCAGCTGCACCCACTGCTATTCCTCCAGCTTCCCGGGTTCAGCCACAGTCAGAGTTACAAAGGCAGATGGAGCCAAGTTCAGGAGCAGCTGGCCACGTGGGGCGGAGCTGGGGTGGGTCTGTCCTGTGTCCCCTGCTTAGGAGGCCAGCACTGCTCCTCCGTGACGGGCCTCTGAGCAAAGGCCTCCTCTCGTGGGCACTTTCGGTGAATCACGCAGGAGGCCGGCAGGACAGTCAAGGAAGCTGAGGCTCGCAGGGTACAGGGGGCGGTGCAGAGGGCTGCAGACACGCTGAGCAAGAGGGCTTCGCCGGTTCTGCTCCACCTCCAGCCAGGTCCCCACATGACTCCTTGCTGCCCCTTCTCTCCCAGAAGTCCCTGCCAGGGGGACAGAGCCCTGGGCCCTGGTGGTCAGATGAGCCGAGTCAGCTCCCACCTAGGCAGTGGGCTGCTGGGAGCGCTCTCAGAACCTGACTGTCCTTATCTAGGAAGCCTCCAGCTTCTCCAGGGGCAGGCACACGGTAGGCCCTTGGCCAGGGAGTGCTCCTGACTGCTGGTTGTTTCAGTGCTAGGAGTCTGAGAGCCACAGGTAGCCAAGCACACATGTGTATGCATGTGTGTATATGTGCGTACATATGTGAGCATGTGTGTGTGTGCAAGCACTGTACATGTGTGCATGCACACGTGTATGCATGCACATGTGTACATATGTGTATTGAGCACACATGCATGCATGTGTATGTGTGAGCATGGATGTATATGTATGCATGTGTGCATGCATATGTATAGTTGTGTGTGCAAGTGTTTTGTACGCATGCTTTTGTGTGCACACATGCATATGTGTGCAGTGTGTGCATGTGTGAGCACTGTGTATGGATGTGTGTGCACATGTGTGTAGTGTGTGTGTGCACATGAACATGTTTTATATGTGTGTGCATGTGTGAGCACATGGGTATGGATGTGTGTGCCAATATACGTGGTTGTGTGTGCACACATGTGTATACATGAACATGCTGTGTACATGTGAGCACGTGTGTATGGATACGTGCCCATGTGTACATGCAATGTGAGCACATGTGCATGTGCGTGAGCACGTGTGTGTGCACACGTAACGGGAGAATGTGGATGGGGCACAAGGTGAACTCCTGCCCTTGCACCCAGCACCAAGCCTTGCTGCACCAGGTCCTGAGCCCCCGGCTTCCAGAGGCCCCCTGCAGCCCAGGGCTGCCTGAGCCTGGATCCCAGGCCCAATCGGGTCCTGGAGAGGTGGACGGCGGCGGTGGCTGCAGGGCCTCCGCCCTGGACTCCTCAGCCTGGAGGCCTGTCTCATGTTGTTTCAAGACCTGGAAGGTCTTCCCCATGAGCCATTCCTCGGCCTCAGAATCCCAGGCCTCTCAGAGGAAGAAAGGAAACCTCAAACTCGGGTCTTTGGGCGGTAGAGTCTATTTTTAGCATCAAAGGTTTCTGGGAGGTCCCGGACCTGCCCAGAGTGGGCCTTCAGCTGCCACACTCGGCTGGAGGGGCCCTTGCAGGGCTGGCAGGGGGCACCGCGCCTCCCAGCCATGCTCCTGCCACACCCCTGGGGCCAGGACTCGCCCCACTCCAATTTCCTCTCAGTGCGCTCCTCACCACAAACCTAGCAATAGGAATGAAAGATGGTCAAGAAGGAGCGCTGAGGGGCACGCAGCTCGTGCCAGGGGCTCTTCTAAGGGCTGTGCATAAACCAACTCACTAAATTCTCAAGATGACCCCTTAGCAGATGAGACAGGCTTAGGGCGGTTAAATCACACGTCCAAGTTCAGCACAGAACAGATGGAGCCAGCATTTGATCCCAGACATCTGTTATCATTATCTGATCATTATTTAAACCCCTTTGGCAGCTGAGGAAAGGCTTAGAGAAACTGATTGATTTGCTAAAACAAAACAAAAAGCTACACAGCTAATCGTGGGTCCAGATCGGGAATAGAGCTCTCTGACCCAGAGTCTGCCATCCTGTGGGCTCCTCTGTGACCTCACTTAATTCTCCTACAAATGGTGTGGGGTAGGCACAGGGTCCTATTATCCTCCCCTCCCCATTTTACTGAGGAAATAGACACTCAGAGAGGTAAAAGTGTTCACCTGAAGTTGCACAGCCAGGAAGTGGAGGAAGTCAGTATTTAAGCTGCTTCAGCTGCCATCCCCAAAGCCTTTGCTGGAAACTCTGGTCTCAAGCCTGACTTCCTCCCTCCCTCCCAGCCTGGTGGCCTTCCCTGAGGGGCCTGGACTCCAGGGGAGGGGGAAGAATTGGGTTGTCACTTTAAAAACCGATCTGATCTTAATGTTTCTACCCCCTCTTTCTCTTTCAATTATAATGACCCGTTTGCAGGGCTCTGCTGGCCAGCAAATTTGCTGACCCAGGCAAAAGGAAGGGGGGTGTCATTATGTGGTTGGGCAATGGTGGAGCGTCTCATATGCCACGGATCTAGCATCCCAGGAATTTCCGCGGCCCTCCAGGATATGAGAGAATTAGCTGCCATCCAGGGCTGTGGCCTCCGTCTCTGTGTGTGCCTCCTCCTCCTAGGGTGCTTTGAGAGACAGCGTTGTAGGGTGAGGGGCTGCCTGGGTAAGGAGATGGCCTTGAGCCTACAGCCAGCCCTGACTCTTGGGGGAGCCAGGTACAGAGAGGGCAGGCACTTGCCCTAGGCCACACAGCTAAAGCAGGATCCATGTCTCCTGATTGATGCCAGGCTCTGGTCCCCCGTGTGCGTCAGCATGCACACACATATAAAACATGTTCATGTGCACACACACATACAACTACACACATGTGCACACACATCCATACACAGTGCTCACCTTTGATGCTAAAGGAGGGACTGACCTTCCTGTCTTAATTTCCCCAAACGAAATCTCAGGAGTAAGGTGTCAGCGGTTTATTTGGGAGGTAATCTCAGGAAGCAAGGGGAAGCAGGGGGCGAGGGACACAGGGAAAGGAGGACAGAGAACAGGTGGCAGGAGTGGGCAGCTCACCTGGATGCCTGCGCCTGACTGCACCGTCATGCAGAACGGCTCACCTGGGGCTGAGGGACCCAGGCCAGGTGACCACCAACTCCTGGCTCCTGCTGATTGAGGACCGTTCCACCTCCCAGGCCGTTCTCGCTGCTTCCCCAGCAAAGCTCACTCAGGGCCCACTCAGGCTCACCTGCCCTTCCAGAGAACCGTCAGTCTAGGACTTCTAAGGACTTGCTCTGACAGGTAAGAATTTGTCACTCCGAGGCTCGGTCGTCAATATCGCTGCCGTCCTCAGTGACGCCTCAGCACAGTCAGCTGGACACACAAGCTTTGCCTCCTCACTGGACCTGGGGCCGAGGGTCCCCTCCCCATGCTTCCGCAAGTCAACCTGGAATCCTTGGGGGCGGAGGATGAAGCAGAGTCGGAAGAAGAGGAATGTCCTCCCCACCACCTGGGTCAGAGAAACCTGCTCCATCTGTCTTTCGTTTCTATTTTAGCTTTGATTTTCTTTTCTCCAAGTTATATATATAATATACACCCCTGGTTTAAAGACTCAAAGATTTCTATGAGGCAGGTACTCCTTCCCACCCCCAGAGAAAATCCCTTTCAGCTCCTCTAACAGTTTCTTTTCGTATTTCCTCGGTGTTTTGAAATAACACACTTTCCAAACTCATGGAGATTTTTGCACTGGAGGCAGCACCCAGCCAGGCTCCTGGTTGCCAGCCTCCTTGCATGCGATCCAGCCTCCGGGATGGGCATGGTTCATAAGATGGTGAGTGTGTCCCTCTCCACACCGGAGCCTCACCATGGCCATGTCTGATTTGATTTATTTGTTTCATTTTCCTTTTCCATGGTTTTCTGTGGCCTTTCCCCAAACTCTTGGCCAGTTGTCCAAATCTCCTATGAAGAAATTCAACATCAGTTCCCCTGCTTTGTGTCCTTGGACTCCTCTCTTCTGGAAGCTTCTGGCATGATCTGGTGGCTTCACATCTGCGTACATCGCTCAGCCGTCCACCTACGCTCTCTCTCCCTCCCTCCCTCCACTGCCATCCTGGGATTCTCTGCCCCATCTCACACTGGAGGTTCTGTTTTCTGGATCTTTCTCTTTTTTGGTTTGCTCCCTTGTGATGGAGCACATTTTCCAGCAGCTTCCTTGGACAGGTGCATGGAGGTGGATTTAGTCATGTTTGGGGACAGTCTGGCTGGGTATAGAAATCGTGGGTGCAGGGAATTTTCTTCTGATTTTAAAGGCATTCCTCCCTCGTTCCATTGCTTCTTGTGTTGCCGTTGCTGTCTGAAAACATTCTCATCCTTTTGAGAAGGAGGGAGAGAGAAAGAGAAAATCTTTTTTATTTTTTATCAGGCTTTGGTTTCTCTGACACTTAGTTGTGTATGTGGTGGTGGGGTTTGAACCAGGTCCTTGTGCATGCCAGGAAAGTGCTCCAACCACTGAGCCACCGCTTCAGCCCCTATTCCCATTCTTTTTTTTTTTCTTAAGAGACAGAGGGACAGTGAGAGAGAGAGAGAGAGAACAAGAAAGAGAGAATCAATTTTATTTAGTTTTTCATGTGACTCTCGTTGCTCTGACACTTCATTGTGTGCATGGTGCTGGGGTTTGAACCGGGGTCCTCGTGCTCGCCAGGCAAGTGCCGAAACTGCTGAGCCACCGCTCCAGCCCCTCAGTTAACCTCTTTAGGGGATCAATTTACTGTTGAGCTAAGTCTTTCAAAATCCATTCATTTCACCTCTAAACCTTTTGTATTGTCTCACACACGAGCCTTCTTCTTTTCTTCTCTCTCTCTCTGTTAAGAGAGAGTCAATTTTTGTTTGTTTTTTTAAAATCTGGTTTTCATTTTTCCTCCACTTAGCTGTGCATGTGGTGCTGGGGTTGGAACCCGGGCCCTCGTGCATACCAGGCAAGTGTTCTACTGCTGAGCCACCTCCCTAGCCCCACACAAGAGCTTTTGAGGGGCACCTAACATCCAAACCATAGCAAAGGTATTTTCTTTGCCTCAAGTGTTCTGAAATTCCATGCTGAGAAGCCTTAATGTGGTTCTATTTTCTTGATCCTTCTGGACACTTGATTAGTCTCTTTTTTTTAAGAGAGAGGGACAGTGAGGGAGAGAATCAATTTTATTTAGTTTTTCATGTGAACTTCCTTGCTCTGACACCTCGTTGTGTATGTGGTGCTGGGGTTTGAACTCCTGTCCTCACACATGCCAGGCAAGCGCCGTAACCGCCACTGCTCCAGCCCTTGATTAGTCTTTTTGATCTGGATATCTACAGTGATCAGTCCTGGGTCATTTTCATGAATTCTTTTTTTTAATCATTTTCTCCCTTTTCCACTGTTCTCTCTTACTTTAGATTCTAAAATTCTTATCCATCCTAACTTTCTATCTCTGTGTTTTTATGGTATTTCTGTGTGTATCGGGGTTATCATTTTTTAATTCTTGAAACTCTAATAAGTTTCGTGTTTCTGTTATAACAATTTGAATCTGCACTTTTTGTTTCTAATGATTGCATTTCACAACTCTCTGTCCTTATTACGCAGATCCAGCACCTTGTCTCTCTGAAGGTATCACTGATAACATTTTCAAAAAGGTCTCCTCGCCTATGTTTTCTTTCCCATTTTACCTGTCTGCCTTTCTGGGTTGAGGCTTTCTTCCTATGGCTAATGATCCTTGGCTGTCTGCCCTAACAGTGGGTCCTCGCCTCTGGCTGGAAGCTGTGTGACTGGGACTGCCTGTCTCTGGACTCCTAGTCTGGTGAGGTCGTTTCCTTGGTCAGTCTCTCTAAACTTCTCATCTTAGTCTGCACAGATTCCCTGGGGGAAGAGCCTTCGAGCCTGCTTGCAAGGTATCAGACCTGGCTGCCAATGTTCCAAGAGAGGATTGGACATTTGAACTTTTTAAAAAATTTTTTTAAATTTTTTTTATTTTTTTATTACAATCTATGAGACTACCTGCTTCTTGAATTTTTTTTTATTTTCATTTTTTTAAAGAAAGAGGGAGAGTGAGAGAGAGGAAAGAGAATCAACTTTATTCTTTTTTTTTCCATCTGGCCTTTCTTTCTCCAACACTTAGTTGTGTATGTGGTGCTGGGATTTGAACATGGGTCCTCATGCATTCCAGGCAAGCACTCTAACCGCTGAGCCATTACTCCAGCCCCTGGACGTATGCATTTAATATTTACTGGTTCCTCCATTTTCAGTACAGCAGCCTCTACGTTTTTACATGGCTGGCCTTTTCCTGTCTAGAGTCTTGTTTTTTTTCCCTGCCAGAAAAAAGCCTCAAACGTTCTTGTGTTTGAGGGGGGTGGGGAGCACTGGGGATAGAACCCAGGGGTGCTTGACCAGTAAAACACATCCCTAGCCTTTTTATTTTCTTTTATTATTTTTATTTTGAGACAGGGTCTCACTAAGTTGCTCAGGGCCTCACTAAGTTTCTGAGTTGGTTTGAACTTGAGATCCTCCTGCCTCAGCCTCCCAAGCCACTGGGATTACAGGTGTGAGACACCACGCCCAGCTAAGCCTCACATAGTCTACTGGAGGGGAGAGAATCTGGAGGTCTGGCTGTCTCCCAAACAGACGCTCAGATTGCCCTCCGGTTCTCAACCCCTCTCAGTCCCTTCTCAACCCTCAGTTTCTGGGCAGGTCTCTGGGCTGTTGGACCCTGCTGCTTCTGTCTTCCTCATGGCTGTGTCTGCAGGGGTTTGGGTCATAGGCAGTGAGTGGGTGCTCTTGGGCCTGCCAAGAGCGTGGCTTTTCACAGTGGCTCCCCAGGTTCCTGCACTTCTTCATGTTGCTATTATCTTTTTGACCCTGTAGATTTGTGCCTAAACCAAAACAAACAAAAAGTGCACCACAACCAACCAAGCAACGCCAGCCCTCTATAGATAGGAGGCAGAGGGGAAGGCACAGCTCCATCCCCAGCCTTCAGTTTTATAGACTGTGGGGGAAGACTTTGTTCAAGATAAGGATTCCAGATATATCCTGTTTGTGTTCGAGAGGACTGCCGTTTCAGATGCTGACTCTTCCCCCAACTAGCTTATGAATTGCAATATCCAAAGCCCCAGCAGTTTTTAATTGAACTTGACAAACTAGTTTTAAAGTTTGTGTAGAGGAATAAATGGCCCAGATAAACCAAGATAATTCTATAAAAACGGAGCGAGGAGAGCGCCGTTCACTCCACCAAAGCCCAGGATCTAGAAGGAGTTGTGGTCAGTGTCAGAGAGGTACCGGCACGAAGGCCCACAACTCAACCAAGGGAACAGCGAAGGACAGGGGACAGGGCCCTGCACAGGGCACTGGTCAGGGTCTGGGGAGCTCAGTGACGTGGCCCGTTACAGAGGTGTGGGCAGGTGGAGCGCCAGCCACAGAGAGGCACCTGGAGCGGCAGTGGGAAGCCCTATGCTGCAGCAGGCAATGGTGCGGGGCAGAGAGTTCTAGAAACCCAGTGGCTCTGGGAGAGGGCAGGACGCACAGGAGGAATGCAGACGCTGCAAGGCAGCGGGGCGAGGAGCAAACACTGCCTGCCCATGTCCCCGCTGCTGGGCCCAGCCAGGAGGCCCGAGGGCGGGGAGACCAGGCAGGCAGACCCTGGATGTCAGGTGCACAAAGAGTCCAAAAGGGGTGAGTGGAGAGCCAGCAAGACACAGGAAGTGCCGGGTCCCTCCACTGGGAGGTCCCACAGGCAAGGCAGATGCCACCGCCCCCAGAGTGGCCTCCCCTTCTCTCCTTCCCTCTGTGAATGGCACGGCCACCTACACACACACACACACACACACACCCCAAGCTAGATGCCGGCTCATCTCCTGCTCCTCATTTGACTGTGAACTTCACCTTCAAAATAACTCTCATACCGTCCCCCACCCCCGTCCCTGCGCCCAGGAGCTAGGGATGGACCCTGTCCCCAGGAGCTGGCCTCGCTCCAAGGCTGGCCTGGTGCCTTGAGCAGCCTGTTGTCCCCCTGTCAGTCAGGTAGCCAGAGCCGCAGAGCTGCCTGAGCTTCCAGCACCTTCCCGCCCCGCCCTGCCCATCCTAACCCGCTCCTGCTGGGGTCAGAATGGGGCGGCTACTTTGCATGGTGAAAAGTAACTGTAACAGGTGTAAGTTAAGGATTTTGAGATGAGATGATCTGAGTGGGTCCCGAACTCCATGATAAGTTCTCTGCAAAGGGAGACGCGGGAGGAGACAGCAACCGCAGGACGGGTGGAGGGAGGCTGCCACCAGCCGAGGAGGAGGCAGGGAAGGGCTTTCGGCCCTGGCAGAACCCGATGTCCAGCCCGGGCTCACCCCGCCCCTGAACTGAACTGAAGCAGATCTGCTGATGGAACGTGGGTTCAAATCCCCCATCCTGCCAGCTACTTGCTGTGACCCACAAGTACCCCCGCTGCACCGTGGGCTTCTCCACAGCTGAGGACCCAGATGAGCCAGTGCGTGGTGGGGCTGGGACCTGCTGGACGGCCTGCGGGCTGTGCATCCTGTCAAGTTCGTCATTTGGGGGTTGGGAAGGCTTCTGGGAGTTGGATGAGGACTAATTGGCCGGTGGTTCCAGCAGCAGCCCTCAGACTCGGGGAGCAGCCCACAGGCTCAGACCAGCCCATCTGCCACACAGGATGCCTCTCCCTTGACCTTGGGCCCTCAAAGAGCCTAGATGCCAGCAGCCCTCCGAGTCTTGTTCCTGGGGCACAAGCCACCCTGCGGGCTTCCTGGGGGGTGCTGAGGGGAAGCTGCCCCCCTCCCCTGGTGCCCGCCCCGCCCCTCCTGCACAGGTGTCATTGGATTTCCCCCTTTCGAGGAAACAGATCAAAGGACCCGAAATTGCCTCCTGCAGGGCTGGGCCCCGCAGATGGGGGCTGGGCTGGCTCTGCGCCCGGCATTTCCTCTCTCACCTGCCAGTACCCTGGTCCTCACCCTCACTTGTCGGCTCAGGCTGGGCATGTCAGTGACCCCAGGGTCGGGGCCAGAGCTAAACACTGCCAGCGTTTTGGGGTGTTGGAGTCAGGGCCTGTCCTCTTTGATCTTTCCTTCTTTCTCTCCCAAAATGTGGTCCCCAGACCTAGGTGTGGGCAGATGCTGCTCTGTTGGCGTGGTGACCCTGAGTGTGGAGCTTCAGGACATCCATGGACCCTGGGAAGCGCTCCCACCCCTGCTAAATAGAGTAAAATGTGTGGTTTCCAGGGAGAGGGCCCGGCTCTCGCCAAATCCCCAGAGAAGCCTGGAGCCCAGTAAAGGGGAAGCGCTCTCCTCACCAGGTCTTCAGACTGGGTGCCCCTGCTCAGAGCCACAAGCCGCAACAGCAAAGGGGCTCTCCTGTGGGCGGGCTGGCTCAGAGGGATGGCTGCCCCTCCGACCGGTCACAGCATGCCCTCAGTTCCATGAGTAATCTGGGCTGGGCTCTGTGTCCACCCCATCTAGACTTTGTGAACGATGGACCCCAGGGCCTGCAGCCGGTTTCTGCCAGCTCTGGGGTGACACCGGCCAGCTCCTGGTGCGCTCAGGCTTCTGAGGGGCCCTTAGCCTTGCAGAGCGAGGGAGGGAGGTATGTGCAGCGCTTCCGGCTGGCGCCCGGGGGCAGCAGGCCTGGATGTGAGGGTGGACAGCTTCCGTCCACTCATGGACACCCATTTTACACCTACTGTGTGCCTGCATGAATCTCAGTTCTAAGATTTACAGTGAGGGAATGGGGTCTCTGTCCTCCCAGGGGACAGTAAAGAATAGCACACAGGTCCCCCTGTGCCACATCAGGGGGAGAATCCAGCAGGAAGAGGGACAGCCAGGGAGGGAGAAAGGGAGGGCCTGACACAAGGAGGTGGTCAGAAGGGGACTTCCCTCAACAGGTGACAGGTGAGCGGAGACCCAGAGGGTATGAGCCTATAACTGGGTAGGGGCACGTGTTCAGGGACGGGAACGGTGAGCGCCGGCTGGCAGGAGGGACAGTGAGAAACTTGCCCCTTCCCCACTTTCCCGCCGCAGCCGGCCAGCTCTGGGGTGCCAAGTCTCCATCTCTCCAGCCGGGGCCTGAGAACGCAGAGCGGGCAGGGAGGCTCTGACCTAGAGTTGCTTGATTAGGCTGATGAATGTTACATGAGACGGACACCGAGTTATTCCGTAGCCTGCGGTTGAGATTCAGCCGCCATTCCGCCTTATCCAGCAACCTGATGCTGCGGGCAGAGGCGGCAAGGTGGATTGGGAAGGGACAGCTGGTGCTCCCTGCAGCCCGTAGTCCTGCAGGGCAATGGGGAGACAAGCAGGGAGGGGAGCTCCGATTCGCATTTCAGAAAGTTGTCCTGGTGAGAGGAGGGGTTTGGGTGACACTGGAAACAGGGAGATGGCCAGGCTTTGGGAAGGTCCCGGAGTGGGCACTGAGGGCAGAAACAGGGTGGTGGTTTCATGGGTGGTGGTGAGACGGTTCCAGAGGCCATCTAGGCAGGTAATGAGTGAGACCCACTGGTGGCTGGGGGCTGGGGCTGGGCACACAGGGCCAGCATCTCTGAGGATGGAGCCTTTAGGGCAGAGTTGCGAGGGGTCCAGTGTGGGGGCCCTGCCAGTGTGGGGGCCTCCTGAAGGGGCCCATCCAGCGGGAGTGCTCAGCCCTGGGGCCCGGGGAGGAGGAGGCTGAGGAATTTGGTGTCACTCACTAGCCCGTCCTGGCTATGGGACAGATGGCATGTGGAGGGGGATGAGGGCGGGAGGCTGTCCTTTGAGGGACAGGGTTCTGGGTTGGCTGTGGGCTGAGGGGCATCCAGGCCTCCCCTCCTGGCCACAGCAATGGACGGGTGGCCAGGTGCTGGCAGTGAATCAGGTACAGTCGGGGACAGGGGAGGGCGGCTTCCAGGCCACACCCACTCACTCATCCACTCACCCTTTCAGGCTTCCGAACCCTCCAGGAGCCTGGGTTGCGGGGGCTCAGGGGACACAACCAGGGAACTGGGGAATGGGGCTGGGAAGGGGCCAGAACAGAGGGTGCGAGGGGAGACGAGGGTCTTTGGGGGCAGCATCTGAAGCTACCGTGATGGTGGGGCGTGGGCAGAGGGGAGGTGCTGCAGGAGGCGGGTCCCCGAGAAAGCCCGTCGTAGGCAGGCAGGAGGTGGACGTGATGTCCTGAGGACCTCGAGTCCTCGAGAACTGCCCAGCCCTGGAGGGGCCTGTGTGACTCTGTGGCAGGGTCGGTTGTGATGGGAGGAGGGGGAAGCAGAGGCCCAGGAAGCTCCAGCCACTGGCAGGGGTTCTCTGGGTCCAGAGGGCAGTTTGGCTGTGGAAGTCCCCGAGCCCCCTTGTGTCCTTTTTCTGGGCTGCCCCCAGAATCCCAATGCTTTGCCACCCTCTCCTCCTGAGTCTGCTCAGAAACAAAAGAGAGGCCTCCCCCGAGGCCAGGTGGGCCATGGAGGCCCCACGGGCTCCCCACCTCTGTCCCTTGAGTGAGGCCCAGGGGAAGTGCCAACCAGAGGGACTTCAGGAGTGGGGACCAGAGAGGGACAGGAAGATCTTCCCAGCATTGCCCAGCCTGCCACTACAATGGAGTTAGGGGCCTGTCCCCTGCAGTTCTGGGGCCCTGCCCCTCCAGACAGGACAACAGTGACACCCAAGTGCCACCTCCCTGGGCCCCAAGGCAGAGCTGCCAGAAGCTGTGCGGCTGCACCAGGCAGAGCAGATAAGCCTCTCTCTTGTGTGGTCAAGGTGTCAGACAGGCTGGCTGCTGTCTGCTCCTCTCCGTGGTGGTTCTCAGCTCAGTGGGGCCTCCAGGGAGCCCTGGGAAGGTGTGCGAAGAGCCTACTCATCCAGGGAGCCTGTGGAATCCGCAGTCCTGTGGCGCCCCCCCCCCCCCGGGCGATGTGAGATGCTTGGTCCTCTCCTGGTCTACAACCAACGGGGCTCCCCAGGGCCCATGGCATCACCTCCACACGGCTCAGCTTGCTGTGCAAGGCCTTCCAGGTGTCTCTCCTGCTGCCTCTCATCCTGCACCACCTGCCGATCAGCACAGATCGTTCTGAACTATTAATCTCCAGCTCACGGCTGCAAGGAGTTATTCTGGAATTCCCTGCCTTCCTTCTGCCCAGGCCTAAATCCCGCTCCTCTGTCGAGACCCAGCCAGCTTTCCATGTCCCTCCCCACAGGTCCGGGGCTGCCAATCTCATCTGCCTATTTCTCCGCCTTTTGTAGCTGAAGTTTCATCTTCCAATAGCCCGTTTCCCCCTGCGTGTCGGGCGCGCATGCGGCATGGGTGTCAGTGAGCTAACTGTCCTACCCTGCAGGCTTCTTGAGTCTTCACAATGATGTGGTGATGTCATCTTGGGTCCATTCTCCATGTCAGGACACCAAGGCACAGAAAGGCTAAGGGACACCCAAGGTCACACAGTCCAGAAGCGTCAGAGTTGGGAACAAGTTGAGCCTTTCTGAGTTCAGCATCTGGGCCTTTGTCCCCACGCTGGATTCTTCCTGTCCGAATACTCTGGGGCTCTCCTAGGGCTTGAAGGAAGCAGAAAGGTGGCTTTGGATATCAACTAAGTCTTTCTTCTTTACGTGTTTTCTTATAGCAAAAAGAATTTGCGTTCAGGCCTGACTCTTAAACCCAGTGCTCTTGCCAAGGAAACCCATTGCTTCTGCTCCAGATGGAGACTCTGAGCCAGAGGAGGTGGGGAGGTGACCCAGTCCATCCTCCACCTCCAGACGACTGACTGTATCAGTCAGGACTCTTTCGGTTATTGCTAGTGACAAAAACCCAATGAGATGGGTAATTTTATGTGTCAACTTGGCTAGGTTAAAATACTCAGATATATGGTTCAATACTAGTATGAAGGCTGAGATTGACATTTAAATTGATAGACTGAGTAACCTCTCCATAATTTGGGTGGGCCTCATCGAATCAGTTGAAGGCCCAGAGAGAACTAAAAAGACTGACTCCCCCAAGGAAGAGGGAATTCTGCCTGCAGACTGCCCAGGGACACAAGATATGCTGTCAAACCTTTCCTGGGGTCAGCCTGCACAACAGAGAAGCAATCCCTTAAAATACCCCCACTCCCTGTTCTGCTCTGGTTTCCTGAGCGGGCTCTCTTATGAACTACAAAGAAGGACCCCAGTTTAGCAAACCAAAGAAAAGCTAAAACTCAGGGGAACTGGCTCGAGACCCCACCCGCCATGCACCCCTGGGGTCTTTTAGTTCCTGCTTCTGCCCAGTGCTTGCATCCTCTCTGGAATTCCCAAGGGGGCCCACACCTGCAGTGACGGGGTGCATGCTACCTGTCATGGCACCCCATGACCTTTGGGGCCAGCTCACCGAGAGAAAGTCCTCCCGGAGGCTGAGCTGGCATCTGCCTCTGCTCCTCTCCTCCCTCCTGCAACCCGGGCACCTTGCCAACCCTCGTCTGTGCTGTGGCCCTCAGGTCTCTAAGTCAGCTGTCCTGCCAGCTGTGCTCCAGATGCTGAGCAGAGCACGTTGCTCATGGCCGCGTGCTCCTCCCTGAGAGGACTCTGCTGCTGTGACCATCACCCAGATGAGCAGTCACTTGCTTAGGTCACCTACAGATGGAGTAGGAGCCTTGCTCTAACTCCAAATTCCATGATCATTTTCCTCTGGTGTGTGGGGGGCGTGGTACTGGGGTTTGAACCCAGGGGCACTTAACCACTTTTTGTTTTTTTAATTTTGAGACAAGTTCTTGCTAAGTTGCTCAGGGCCTCACTAAGTTGCTGAGGCTGGCTTTAAACTTGTGATCCTCCTGCCTCAGCCTCCCCAGTTGCTGGGATTACAGGTGTGGGCTGCCCTGGCTTCCACTGTTCTTCAGATGAGACCCCCCTGCTATCCTTAACACTTTCTTCTGGTTGTGGTCCAGGTGATCAAAGCTTCCCAAAGTGGGGTGCCCAGGACTGAACTGTAATTATCATGACTTTTCTAATTCTGTATAATGGAATTTCCTCTCAAACTGGCTTAATTATTGGGTCATCTAACTGTAAATTCTAAGGGTGGATGGCTTCAGGAATGGCTAGATCCAGAAGCTCAAATAACATCAGATGCAGACTCTCTTATTCTCTCTCTGAAGCTCTCCACAGTGCTCTCCTCTGACTTGGCCTCATTTCCAAGGAGACCTTTCCTCCGCAGCTGAAGTTTTACATTTTATCCGTTCAACAATTCCAGGGGCAAAAGCTTCTCCTTTCCATAGTTCCAGGACAGATTCTCATTGGTTTGGACTGGGTCATGTGCTCTTTAAACTAGTGACTAGATGCAGGATCCAGGACTGTGATTGGCCAGGCCTGGGTCATGTGCTCCTCCCAGGAAGGACTTCATAATCTAAAAGTGTGTGTGCACATGCACATGTGTGTGCACACGTGATACAGAAAGAGTAGGGGGAGATCCCCAAAGGGAAATAAAGTGCAGTGTACAGGAGCAGTGAGAATGGATGGTCAGCTGGCAGGCAGGGACAGCAGACGGCCACTCCTAAAGCAAACGCTCCCGTTGCTGGGAGCGTGTGCACCTCCCAGGGAGAAGGCCATTCTCACCTCCTTCCTCGGGGTGCCCTACTCCCAGTAATGCAGCCGAGGAGCCCAGAGTCGATTCCAGCAGCTGTTGGACACATCTCCAGGTGCTGGCTCCTGCCCCGCAGCACAGCTCAGCCCAGGCTGTTCCTGCTGCTCCTGGACCAGACTCCAGCTCTTGTAAGTTACCCCTCCAACCGTCTTAAATAACAGCCCTACAGAGGTTGGAGCCTTTGCTTGTCTTGATCCCTTTTGCATCCCCGGCACCCAGAACAGGAGCTGGACCATATACGCATGAATATTTGTTGAATGAATAAATGAAACCTTGCTCCACTGAGCTGAGACACCTTAGCCAGCTCCTCTACCACTTAGGACATCTGGAAGCTTGGTGTCTCGCTGTCAGGTTGCACGTCACAGCTGAATATTAGGAATCATCAGGAGCTGAGCAGAGGCCATGTGCTTCATGCCCACCATGACACAGAACGCTCCATCTCCCCCAAGGGCAGTGTGGGGCTGCTGCCTCTTTCTTCTTAGAGGAACACAGGGGCTCAGAGGGGTCATGCAACTTACCCAAGGTCACACAGCAGGGCTGTGCAGAGCACAGACACAAACCCCCAGACAGACAAGGCTAAGCCCTACCCTGAGCGGCAGCCAGCGGTCCTCATGGCAATTACATGCTGGCACCCTTCCCGTGCCAGGCATCGGACCAAGGTGGTTCCTTGTATTGTCTCGTTTCACCTGGCCCTCCCAGCAGCAATGCAGAGAAATGCCGCCGTATCACATTTAAAAGAGGAAGCTGAGGCTCGGAGAAGTTCAGAGACAAATACTCAGTCTGGTGAGTGGCCCAGCTGGGATTGTCCAGGATCGCAGATTCCAGGTTCCTCACGGCTCCCCCGGGCTGCCTCTCCCCGCAGTGTCCCCAGCCCCAGAAGACCCTGAGCTAATGACCTTGGCTAGCACCGTCCTGGGTACTGGGATGCAGCCACAGAATGATCGGGGACCCCTGCCCTCACAGGGTGACACCCCAAGGTTTTATTTTGGCTTAGAGTTTCAGAGGTTTTTTTAGTCCGTGGTCAGCTGGCTCCATTATTTCTGTGCCTAAGATAAGGCAGAACGTCCCATGTCCCCGTGGGAGGGGGTGTTGAAGGGAAGCTGTTCGGCTCATGGGGGAGGGAGGTAGAGGAAGAGAGGCTTCAGCACATCAGCCCTGGGGCAGGTTCCAGATACAAACTGTAACTGTGAGTCAGAGAGAGAGAATAACCCAAAAAGCACACACAAAGATGGCTTATGTGTCAGATGGCAGAGAACATTAAAAAAGAGCGGATATTTAAGAGGGCTGGACGTCACGCACGTCAGGGGAAGCCTCACTGTGGAGCGGACATGTGAACAGAAACCTGAGCGAAATGAGCACATAAGCCAAGCTGCAAAGGCTCTGGGGTGGGAGCAGGCTCGGCAGGCTCCAGGAACAGCAAGGGGGCCAGGGGGACAGGAGAAAGGGAGTGAGGAGGAGTGGGAAGAGAGGAGAGAGGAGCAAAATAAATAGGCAATAAAAGAATCGTATTGGTCCACAGAAGAGAGAAGTTCAGAAGTGTGACTGCTTCAGACACAGATGGATCCAGGGGCTCAAGGCTCAAGTGACACAGTCAGAAGTCCCGTCTGCCCCTCATTCAATTCTGATTTCCTTGGCTTCTGCTCCATCGCAGGAAGGCTTTTCTGACTCCACGTCCAAAGGGTCATCAGTACCCTGGCTTTTCCCCTATCAGCTTCCACCCTAGTGGAATGCTACAACAATGGTCCCAGGTCCGAGTCGTGTTATTTGGGTCTGTGCGCAGCCTTTCCCTGGAGTGAGACAGTGGGGATCAGCCCCTTATCCGCCACCCCAAACCACAGGGAAGGCACATGGGGGTTGGTGGCTCCTCACAGGAAAGTTCAGGTGCTTTTTTTAAAGGGAAGGAGGATGGACGCTGGGGTGTCCAAACCACAGGTGTCCACTGCAGAGGTGGCGGCTGCTGGGCTCTGTGGGCAGAGCTGGTGTGCAGATGAGGGGCTGCCCAGGGGATCAGGGGATCAGGGGGCATGGGCTTCCTCTCTCCTGCCAGTCCTTGGACACCGAGCTACTGGATGATGTAAGCTGTCCCTTCCCAGGCACGTGCGGCCCCTGTTCTCCCCTCAGCCCCTCAGCTCCTTGCTGCTACTTCTTTGTTTTTAAGAGAGAGGGACAGTGGGGGGGGGGGGAATCAATTTTATTTAGTTATTCATGTGCCTTTCTTTTTTCCAAGACTCAGTTGCGTCTGTGGTGCTGGGGTTCGAACCCACATCCTCACGTGTGCCAGGCAAGCGCCGTAACCGCCGAGCCAACGCTCCAGCCTCTCCTTGCTATTTCTGAGCGTGCTGTGCCTGCTCCAAACCCTGAACCTTGGCTTGCACCACTTCCTCTCCCTGGGACGCCCTCCTCACCCTTCATGTGTTGCGATCCTGCCAGCAAAGGGGACCTTGCTGCGCTGGAACAGGTGAGCTCGCAGGGTGTCCTCGCCTCACCTGTGCAGGTGAGCAGGAAGCGCTGGCTGGACAAGTGAAAGCATTGGGACTGGATGATGGGAGGGAGGATGCCGGGGGAGGGAGGAGGTGGGGCGGCTCGGGCTCACAGGTTCCCTTCCACAGGAGCCTCCCCCAGTCTCAGGCTTCCACTCCAGCTGGGCTTGATTTCTCAGCGCCAGTCATTTCTGGATGCGCTGCCTCCTCCCACTTCCTGCGGTTCCAGGAAACACCTCTTGCTCATCTCCATCCTTTCCTCCCCATCCCCTTCCCAGGCCCTCCCTGGCGCGTGGTGCATCCAGAGAGCTGAGTAACTGCTGCCTTAAAGTGACTAAAAGCCTTATAAATGGCCCAGTGAACTCCGCTACCCGGAAGACCAGACCTTTTCTAGTGAATGAGGGTAAGGCTCAGCTCCAGTTTTCTCTAAGGGGAAAAACCAGGCATAGGGGAGACCGACTCGAGTCTCCAGGGCAGAAGGGAGCGTTTGCTGGATGCCTGTTGGGTGCAGCTGCTTCCTGAGTGCCCTTGATTTATTTCCCCAACAGATCTGTGAGATGGGTGTTAGTCTTCTAATTGCACGGGTGAGAATACTGAGGCTCCGAGAGGAGGTGCAATGACAAAACCAAGGTCACAGAGGAGTTAAGGGACATGGCTAGAAGTGGATCCCAGGCAGTGGTACCCTGGGAGTGAACTGGAAAAGAAAGAAAGGAGAGAGATGGAGAGAGAGTGCGAGATCTGATTTGTGAAGTATGCCAATTTTTACGGTGTAAATGCTCCCGCCAAAGTTGTTTGCAAGTTAACAACAACAGTCTGCAAATTCTCAAAGATTTTACAATTGTCTCTTGCACACCACTGAAAGCCTGCCCCCAAATCGAGGTCTCCTGCCACTGCCCTGTGCTGGCCAGGCGGGAGGACAGGCTGGCGTTGCTGGACGTGGGTGGAGGGAGGCCTGGGGCAGACCGGAGCGTGGTCCTGCTGGCTCCTGACCTGGTCTCCCCTCCAGACACCCTCCCTGCTCCTCTAGGTTTTTTTTTTCACTTCAGGTTTTTTCTCTCTCTCCTTTTCTTGAACTCACTCTCCCTCTCAGGAAACATTTCAAAGACTTTAAAAAACAACACAGCTACTAACTTTACAGGTTTTTCTCCCCTCTCGTAGAGAACAGGACGTGAGAAGGCCAGGTTGAGCTTCCTGTGTGAAATGATGTGTGGGCTTTCTGAGCAAAACAAGGGTCAGGCTGTGGTCCTGAAGGAGCCTGTGCCAAGGTCACCTGGAATCAAGCCCCAGGCTGGGCAGCCCACAGCTTGCTCAGGCCGCTCCTGCCCTCCCTGGGGACAGGTTTTCCGGACTTGTGCTGGGGAGAGGGTTGGGCCAGGCACAGGACGTTCCACCGCACACCGCAGTCGCGCCCCATTTATCCAGGTCCTCACCGCAGGGCAAGAGGGGCCCCCCAACCTGGCCTCACTGGTCCAGGCCCTGCACTGCCTCTTCCCGCTATGGGTGTGACCTGAGCATGTCACCCTGCCTCTGTGGGCCTCGGTTTCCTCATCTGAAAGGAGGATGAAGAGGCAGACTCTGGAGTCTTGCCAGTGGGACTCTGTTAACATCTGGTAACCTTGCAGGAAGGTGGTGCCTTGACATGACTTCAGGCATCTGTCCAGCAGGGAAGGGCAGAGAGTCAGAGCAAGGGAGATATTGCATATACATGCTAAAGGACAACTGTCCCATGGTATGGCCAACCACGATTAACTGAATCTCACTTGATGGAAACTTTCAAAAATTTGCTGCGGGGCATGGGGCAAGTTACCTAACCTACATGCTCAGGTTTTCTGCTCTGTACAATACTCTTCATGGAACCTGTCACACTGGAGTACGGCTTGGGACTCGTGAAGGAGCTGACACAGGAAAAGCGCCTGCAACAGGGCCCAGCATAGAGCAACGGCTTAATTAATGACAGCAATCGCTAGCAGCTTTAATCCGAATCATCCTGTCACTCTCCACAGAACACGTGCGACTTTAGCTCAATTAAAGGACGGCTCTGAAGGGGGACAATTGCACATTTCCCCCTGGGACACCACCCGCTAGAGACCGCCTTAGTCTCCTGGCGCTGCCTGCATCCTCTACGCGCTTCCACGCTCCGGGACCCACCGCCTTCACCTTTCTGCAGCTGCGCAGTGCGCAGGCGGACCTGGCCACGCCTTCTCCTGGAGGCACCTGACGCAGGCTGACCACTCAGAGCTCCCCAAGCCCTCGGCCACGGTGATTGGTTGGCAGCTGGACATGTGATCCAAGCATGTGTACCAATGAGAGCCCGCCTGCTGCCCCTCCTGAGTGCTCGGTGGACCAAGCACGTGCGTGGTCGACTCCTCCTGGCCTCGGTTCTTCCATTTCACAGATGAAAGATAGGCTTGGAGAAGCTTGATTTCAGGGCCTGGTTTTGCCACCGGCCACAATGTGCTCTTGGGGAAGCTCTCTCATTTATTTTTAATCTTTTAATTTTTGTTTTTGGTTCTGGGGATTGAACCCAGGGGCGCTTACCCGCCGAGTCACATCCTCAACCCTTTTATTTTTTGAGACAGGGTCTAGCTAAGTTGCATAGGGACTCGTGAAATTGCTGAGGCTGGCTTTGAACTTGCAGTCCTCCTGCCTCAGCCTCCCGGAGTTGGGATTACAGGCGTGAATCACTGCACCCAGCAGCCTTCACGTTTATTAACAGAGCGTTGTTCAGTACCAAGTGCTGGAGAATCATAACCATCACCTTAAACCTCAATACCGGCCGAGGCCCTCTGTCATTTCCATCTTGCAGGTGGGAAAACAGGCACCAAAAATTCACGGGCTACTGAATGCTGTGATTTGAACCCAGGTGTCTGATTCCTACTAACTGCTCCATCTCTGCTGAGGGGGAGGCAGCATCCTTGTCCTCACCCAGCAAGTGTGGTAAGGGTGGTGACTCTTGGCCCCTGTCTTCTGGTTTCTGGTTCTAAGGAAACAGAATGGGCTTTGTGTCATCTCAGCTCTGATCTCAGTCACATGCAACCCTTGGCTGGTCCTGGCTCCTCCTCTCTGTACCTGTGTTTCCCTAGTTAGGAACAGAGGGGTTCCAGTGCTCCCAGGTTTTCTGGGAGCACCTGGGCTCTTAGCTCCCCTCTTCCCCCAAACCTTGCCCATTGTCCATTCCTTCCCTCCCCAAACCCTGACCCCTCCACTGGAGACTTGTTCTTAGAACCAGTGGACTCTATCTCTTGGCCTCCCTCCTCTAAGCAGAGGAGGCAGACAGCCCAGGCAGGCGGGAACCAGAGGTCCTGTGTTGATATAGATCAGCTGCCCAGCAGCTAGCAAGCCTGTCTGGCCTGGTGAGGGGCAGGCTGTTTCTATTGATCCCTGCTGTCAGCATGGGAAAGCAGCTATTTCCCTCCCAATCTGAAATCAATGAGACCTGGCCTCACAGATGGGCAGGAGGGTTTAGAGCCAGGAAATAGTGCCCCTAGAGTTTCAGGACAGAGCAGACTGGCAGCTCAAGGATCAACTGGCAAAGTGGGGCTTCAGAGCATACTGGGAAGAGGCCTGTGCCAGGGAGCACCTCCTGGGCTCTGAAACCCAAGGAGTGGCAGATTGTACAGGTCTGACACCTCTGGGCTGGGCCATCCGCTGGGGCCATTGCCTCTGACATCGACATGTTGTGCAGACTTGGGCAAGTGTTGTCCTTCCCCGGGCCTCAGTTTCCCCAGAAGTCAAAGGAGGAGAGCAAACCAATGACTAGTAAGGACAGTCTAGCTCTACTCTGAAGGATGGTTGTGACAGTATTTTCTTCTGTCTGGGATGAGCCCCAAATGGCTGATGGGGTAAGCATGGCTTTTATGGGGGTTCATTTCACAGCCTGGGCCTGCCATTCCAGAATATTAATTACAACTTCTTCTAAACCCTCTTCCTGCTACCTAGCAACTGCTCCTGTGCAGTTCTCGTGATACCCCTCCTGCCCCACCCCCAGGTCAGGAACGGGGTGCTAGGTCATGGGCTTTCTCTTCAGGCTGGGCCCCAGGAAAGGGGTCTTGAACTGGCCCTGAAGCTGGGCTGCAACATCTGCTGGAGCAAGGAATGCTGGGCCGATGGTCCGGGCTGGAGCCTGAGTCCTGAGTGCTAAGCGCCTCCATCTGCAAGTGCACCGTGCGCCAGGGAGGGCTGTTCCCACATCGCCTTCTTTCTTCCCACATTTCCTTGACGCCCCTCTCCCTTCCTCACTGCTGCTGCCTTCTTGGCATCTCCTGCCTCCCGCCAGCTGCATCCTCAGGGCCTCCAGACCCAGGCCCCACCCTGCTCAGCAGGCTCCTGTGGCCCAAGACATGGAGCTGCCGCGCTGGCTGGCACCCAGGGTCCTCTGCATTGTCCTCTCTTCCCTGCCCGCTGCGCTCTGTGTCCTGGTCTGCAGCCGCAGCAGTTCCTGTCTGCCAAGGGGGCCAGGGCTTCCCCACCTCTAGGACGGCTCAGTAATGCCTCCCTGCCCTTTCCCCTGTCAGTCAGGGCTCTCACCTGTATCAAGTCAGCCTCAATAGCAGGGAGGGGGCCTTCAGGACTCCCATGGCACTGGCTATGCCTCTCCCACCCTGCAGGTCTGGGTCAGATTCAAGGTACCCCACGATAGGAGGTCACTCAGTGGAGGCTACTGGCACCTCCTGGACTTTGGGGAGACAGATCCCTGGGGCCAGGGGCCAGGTCTTCCTCATGACCTTCCTCAGGGGATGGAGGGGAGAGCACGGGTAGTTTGGAACTGGATAGGGAGGACTTAGCCTGTACCAGGTGGATTTAAATTGCGTTACATGGGGGGCCATCAAGCTAGATTAGGCTTGGTTATCTGAGCTCAGTTGGATTAAACTGAGCTAGCTGAATTGTGCTTGTTAGGAGAGCAGGAGTGGAATGTTGTGTTGGTGAGGTTAGTTGAAATGTCCTCTGTAGTTGAACTGAGTTGGATCATTTTGATTGGGGAACTGAATTGGCTTGAGCTGGGTTGGTTGGGCTAGTTGCGTGGAGTTATCGGGTTGGCTGTCCGGGAGTTGAGTTGCATTAGGCCAGTGGGTTGGTTAGGGCTGGTTTAGATGGAATTGGTTGTTGGTTTTAGTCTGATAAATTAGTTTCGTTGGGTGGCTGATGAGTTAGTTGAGCTGGGCCGGGCCAGTTGGGCAGGGCTGGAGTAGGTGTTGGGACTGGGCTGTTTGGGTTGGAGCGATTGGTTGCGTTGGGCTTGGTTAGATGGTTGCGCTCACGGCTTGGTTGGGTTAGGTGGCTGGGTGACTGGCTCGAGGTGGCTTGAGTGGGGGAATTGGGTAGGGCTAGTGGGATGGACAGATGGTCACTTGGGTTTCTAGAACTGAGCTAGCTTTGCTGTTGGCTTGCTGACTTGGGCTCAGCTGGCTTGGTGGGCAGGTTCCGGGCTGGCCTGGCCTGGCCTGGGTTCTGGGTTGGGCTAGGGATAGCCACAGTCCTGAGCTCTTCTCGTCTCCACCTTTGAGCCAGGGCGGGTGGAGGTGGTGGGTGCCTTGGCCACAAATAGCTGTGGGGAACACAAACAGTTTGGTCTTCAAAGCCCTTGGTGGTGGCGGCTGTAACTTTCCACCCGGCCCCAGCAAGCACGTCTCTAGGCCTTGGTGCGGGCCCAGCTGCTGCTTCCTGCAAGCTAACCACAGTGTGGGGGGCGGAGAGGCGGGTTGCTTGGGGGCTCCGAGTCTCCTCTGCAGGAGCCAGCAGGCCTTGCCAGGCAGCCCCCAGCTGAGGCCCAGGTGTTCTCAGGCTGGGACAAGAGACAGCCCCCAAGGTGGGGATCATCCCTGCCCTGCAGTCGTCCAGGCTGGGCCAGTGGGTTAGCTCGGAAGGGCTGGGAGTGGACCGAGCAGGACCACGGGATGTGGGAGGGAAGGCTAAACTACAGGCCCAGGGGAGTCCAAGGGTGCCTGGGACTTTGGTTTCTGCACAGCTGTGGTGGAGGCTGGGCCAGATATTCATTCATTCATTCGAAAATTATTTCTTGAGCACACTAAGTCCAAAGACCAGACAGACAGGAGTCAAAGGAAGGAGAGATGCTGATGGCCAAAGAGAGTGGCTTCCTGAAGGGCGGTGTGACCAAGCCACCCATTTCTCACTGTCTGCTCAACTCTGTCCTGTTGCTCCTGTGAAGGTTCCCTCCATCTGCCCGCACCCAGATGAGTGTGCCCTATGGGCAAGGTGCTACCAGGGCCAAGAGCAGACAGGAGGGTGGGCACTGGACGCCCTTCTCTCCCCCACCCAGCTTCTCTGCCTTCTGGCCCATGCCACATGCCACTCCCTCCCACCCCCTGGCAGCTGGACTGACCCTCCCTTGACCCCTGGGACAACAGAGAATCAAGGGGCTTCAGAGGCTGTCGGATCTAAGCCTGCACTTTAGGGGTGGGGAATTGGGGCCCAGAGTTAGGAGTGGCCTGCTGGGGACACACAGTGCATTGGAGGCAAGCTCAGGGGCCTGTCCAGTTGTCCTGATGCCCTGTGGCAGGAGCAGCCACCTGGCTTAGTGGGGATTAGGTGCCTCTTCCGCTGGCCACTGAGCAGTGCTAGGCTTGCATTGGCGTCCATGGCTCATGGCTTCACCTCTCAGCCTCAGTTTCTCCAGGGCAGTGCTTCTCTAGCCTGAGCGTTTTGCCTTTGGGGGAGCATTTGGCAGTGCCACAACCGGAAGTGCAGTGGCATCTGGTGGGTTTCAGCCAGGGGTGCACGGCAGCCCCCACCTCAAGGAGTTCCGTGGTCCCAAATGGCAGCAGCACTGGGGTTAGGAACACAGCGCTGTCACAAGCTTCCACAAGGACGCACATGCTGGGGGCTGGGCAGTGCCAGGCCCATGCCAGCTCCCAGCAAACCCCAGGGGTCTCATTGTGGACTCCTCCCACTCAGGACTTAGCTTCCTGTTCCCCAGGAGTCGCTACTGATCCCTCCCCGGCCCACCCAGCCAGAGCTCTCAGACTTCGCCTCTCCAGGAAGCTGAGTCTGACCCATTCAACCACAGTGACCCTCTGTCCTGCTTCCTGCTGCCTCGGGTCTGTCCTGGCCTGCAGAGTGCTGGCCCATCAGGTGCCTTCCCAGGTTGTTGGGTTCATTCTCCCAGAACTACCTGATTCCTGGCTTCCGTCGCAACTGGATGGCGTCTTCCTTGAGGCTGGAGCCGTGGCAGGTGCACTCACCTGGCACGGAGGGGACAGAGCAAACGTCCACTGGGTAAACTTCTGAGCCCTCTCCAGGTGCCAGGCTCCATTCTCCACAGGTCTCCAAAACACCCTGCCTATGTCCCCTCCCCACCCCACCCCTGCCTGGCTTAGTGCTGGTGCACAGCAGAGGACTAATGGGGGACCTGAGGTCCAAGTTCTGAGAGCCTTGAGAAATGCCAGGGTGTGGCGGGAGGTTTGCAGGTGCCCAGCGAAAGCACTGCTGCCGAAAGAGCAGGTGGCCGTGATCTCGGCTTGATACATGGACTTCAGGGAGAGACAGGTTTTCTTGACTGGAGATGCACTTTGGCTCTTGAGGGCACTGACAGCTGGTGTTGGCAGCGGCTGGCCCATACCTCTCCCTGCTGTGTGACATTGGCATGTTTTTAACTTCTCTGGGCCCCAGTCTCCATATCTAAGTGAGGAGTACAATAGTACCTTCTTCCCTGGACTGCGAAGGGCTTGGTCCCGCAAAGGGCAGTGCTCGATGGCATCGGTGGCAGTGACTGGCACACCTCCAGGGAGCTGCCCAAGTGACATGAGTGCCTCTCCTTTTCTTTCCCATCTGCCTCTCATGAGGGCTCCCTCATTCCAGGCCTCCCCAGTGGAGACAGGCTCCCAAGTTCCTGGCGCTGGATGGGGTTTGTGATCTTATCCTTGGGCACCTCCGTGGCATCTGCCCTGCTTCCTCCAAGCTGCCCCTCCTGAGCCTCCTCTCTGGCCCCTGCCTGCCATGCCCACCAGGAGACAGGCTTGCTGGGCAGGACTGGGTTGTTTGCTCTCTGCCGATGTGGGCACTCCTGCCACGGAGGTGAAGTCTGCTGGTTGCCCATGTTTCTGCCCAGGTGTGCCCTGCCTGGTGCTGGGTGGACATGCCTTCCAGCCACCCCACCCTGGCCCTCCACCCTCGCCACAGGCTTTCCCTCCACGTCCCTTCCCTGGCCACTGGAAAAAAAGACTCGGAAGCCTTCAGAGCCTCTCACGGTCTGCCTTGGCAGGGAGTTGGCCACTCTGCGGTGGCTCGGGCCAGGTGGTCTCCTGGCCGCAGACTACACACTGGCCAGCGTTTGGGAACAGCGGAACTGCCATTCTGCGGTATCTGGATCTGCACAGAGCTGCTTTCTGCTTCTGATGTTCCTGCCCGTTGTTAGAAATCAACATCCTGAACTTGGGGACACTTGGGACTGGGGGCAGTGACCTGTCTTAACCTCTCTGCCTTTTGACTTGATGATTCAGGGAGAAATGGAGCCGCACCCCTCCGTCTTGGGCACTGGGGCCACTCTGCGGTGAACTTTCCTCCCCAAAGTGTTTTTTTTCCAAATTTCAGTCATTCCAGGAATAGCTTCATGGCCTTTCTTACCCTAAATTCATCTTGCATATAATAGCTCCTACTTGATTTTTAAAAAATAGGTTCATTCTTTTTACTTAAATAAATTTAGCCTCATCCTAAGAAATCTTATTCATGAAGACAGGGGATGCGGCTCTGGTAGAGAGCTTACCTGGTACACAAGGATGCACGAGGCTCTGGGTTCCAGCTACAGTACAGCAGAAAAGAAAAGAAAATCATATTTAATTCACCAAAGACTTTTTCCTCTAAAGCATATTAGAGGGGGCTGGAGTGGTGGCTTGGCGATTACAGAGCTTGCCTGGCATGCGTGAGGACGTGAGTTCAAACCCCAGCACCATGTACACAATGAAGTCTGGGGCAATGGAGGCCACGTGAGAAACTAAATAAAATTGATTCTCTCTTTCTCTCTCTCCTTTTCTTTGTCTCTGTCTCTTTAAAAAACAAAATAAAGCATATCAGAGGACCATGACAGTGGCAGATGCAGGTTGGTGAACCATCTGTGACACTGTTCTCGGGGAACAATCAGGAAGGTTATTCATATGGAAGAAACACAAGCCCAAAGGTGGCGCAGACTGGTCCCTTCTGAGCCACCCACAGACACTGGGACACTGCCAGCCGCTCAATATCATGAGAGTGGGTGGGGCTCCAGAATCTGCACTGCCCAGTCATTGGGAGCACCAGGAGGAGAGACCAGAGCCAGCTTGGCTTAGCTCAGGAGGCGGCCCTTCACAGTTTAGAGCCCGTTCTCAAACCCGTGGCCACCGTGACCAGCCTAAGACGTGACCCAAGCAGAACAGAGTTGCAACTGATGGTCACAGCCTCAGTGCTGTCATGGGGAAGACCCAAAGGTGATTTGATCTCAGGGTCTGGTCTACAGTGTGACTTGGAACGCCATTTGTCAGGTACCAACCCAGTGGCAGTGGGCTTCCCTCTTTCGTTGGTGGCTACGCCTTCTGTTGCCATCAGAGCAAAGGTCTCATTTAGGTGCTGAGGGTCTTTGTCTCCTCCCCTAAACCAAAGTTCACAGTCAGGGGTTTTGGCAGATGACAGTGGCTAACTGGAGTGTCATAACATTTGCAGGGGGATCCTAAGGATGTCCCCAGGATTCTCACCCTGCAAGTGTCATCCTGACCCCGTGAGTGTGGACAGAACCTGCGAACATGACCTGGAGTTTGTCCTGGGGGCCTGACCTTGTGGCAGGAACCTTTAGAAGAAGGTGAAATGTCAGGAGGTGTGCTCCAGCTGGCCTTGGAGAGGACAGACATGCCCTGTTTGACCAGCCCGCATGGGGCCATGTTGCAGGCAACTGTGGCCTTGAGGAGCTGGGGGCAGTTCCTGGCTGACAGCTAGCAGTGACATAGAGACATCCACAATGACCTGAATTCTCCCAGTGACGGGTGGGCTTGGAAGAGGCCCTGAGGCTGGTGAGATTTCAGCTTGGCTGTTGGCTTGATGGGGGACCCTTAAGCATTGAGCCAGACCCAGCTCGCCAGGCCTGGGCCCCGGGGCCACCGGCATCGTGAGCGAGTGCGTTGGTGTGCCTTAGCTGCTAGGCTCGGCCGCGGCGGGAGGGCAGCAGGAATGCTTCTGCTGTCCTTACCACCTACCTCCAGAGCAGCCCAGCCTAGCGATGGGACTGGGCACACGGCAGAGCGTGGGCTGTTTCCCTTGTGATCTGGGGCTGGCCGGAGGCGCTGCCCAGCATCGGGAGAGAGGATCAGACCGCAGATGCCAATGCAAAACCCGAAGCATGGTTTCCTCTGAATGCACTTGGCATTCACATAATGGCAAACCGTCCTGAGTTGGGCTGTCCGTAGTTTTGCAGTTACTTGATAGAGGTTTTCGGCTTAGTGTAGAGATGTAAGGTTTCCTTAAAATATTTAAAAATTAAATTAGTGTGATTTTTAAAATCAGTGTGGAGTTCAAAAAATTGGCTCAAATTCTTTATTTTTTGTTAGAGAGGGATAGCAAGAGAAAAAGAGAGAGAGAGAGAGAATCAATTTTATTCAGTTTTTCATGTGACTTTTGTTGCTCCAACAGTTCGTTGTGTACGTGGTGCTGGGGTTCGAGCCCATGTCATCGTGCCTGCCAGGCAAGCGCCACAACTGCTGAGCCACCTCTTCAGCCCTGGCCCAAATTCTTTGACACTCACCGGGAGAGGGGCTTTTTGCCCCCTCCCTGTGAGTCTGGGTGGCCTGTGTCTGCTTCCACCCAGGGTGTGATCAAAGGGACACGATGTGACTTCTGAGGCTGGGTCGTAAAAGGCTGCACAGTCGCAGCCCACCGGGCCAGGGATGCTCGTGCCTGAGACGCCAGCTTTCACACAGACCACCGCCCCGGGAGGCCATACGTAGCACTCCAGCCACCAGCCTGCCCAGTTCCTGGCTCCAGACAGCATCGGCCACCAGCTGTGCGAGGCACCAACTTGGATGTCCAGCACAGTCAAGCCCTCAGAGGGACACAGTCCCGGCCAGCTTCTGACCACAGTGGCCCAGAAGACCCCAAGCAAGAAATGCCCTGCCACGACTCTGGTATTCCTGACCACAACATCCCGGCAAAATAAAATGGTTGCTTTAAGCTGTTACGTCTTAGCATAATTTGTTATGCAGCAGTAGCAGCTGGAGCAATTAGTGACACATTCATGCGGTTTAAAATCCAAAAGTCCAAGGCTGCCTGGGATCAGCTCTGGGTACAGCTGCCCCGAGGTCGGCTTTGATGGGATCCTGCAGCTGGTCCATCCTCGGCACCCGCAGCCTCAACAGCAACACACATCTGCTGAGCACCTACTGCATACCACACTTGCTGGGTAACTCGGGCATCGTGGAGGCAGGTGGAGGGGCCTGGATGGAATTAGCCAGTCCCAGCCAGGGTGCGCTGCAGGTGCTCCAGCCAGGCCGGGTACTCAGTCATCCAATCACGACACCAGTGGATTAGGCACAGGAGTCACGGTCCCTGCTGCGTGAGACGAGGAAGGGCCCCGCGCTGAGCAGCTGGCGGTGGGGCGCCATGGCCCCCGCAATCGCGTAACCGCTGGCATCTCAGACTTACGCAGGGCACACCCAGGCACCACCCTCCACATTTCAAACCTCACAGCCAAAGGGAGACAGGGCGCTGGCCTCCTTTCAGAGGCCTGGGTTTCAAGGGGGTATGTGGGCTGCAGGAAGGGGCAGAGGAAGAGCTCAGAGCCAGACTCTAGCCCACCATCCTCACTGTTTCCCTAGAGAACAGCAAGGCCAAAAGAAGAGGGGACGCTCCAGGAGCGGAGGCAGGGAGGCTGGACTCTCCTTCCTGGATCAGGGTGAAGGCCAGGAGGAGCAGGAGGAGGGCAGAGGCTGGAGGTGGCTGAGATGTCTGTGGAGCTGCCCAAGTCAGCATCTCTCCTCTGCCTCCGTCCCCCATCTCTCTTGGGGGCAGTCTCTCTCTCTCTTTTTTTCTTTTACAAAGTGAGTCTCTATACATTCACACAGACACCACACACGTGGATGCTCCCCAGCTATCCTGATCCGCGTACACCCAAGTCAAAGATGCCTTCCACGCACACCGCACGCCACAGCAGGAGCGCCCCACCCACGAGGAACCGCCGCTGGCCACCGTGGCCCTGCACCCAGGACCTCAGCCCAGCGCCAGCATGGAAGACCCAGGTTCGAAACCGGGAGCATGACTTCTGCCAAACACACGCCACCTTCACACTGCCACCAAGTCAAACAACTGGAGGCGAAGCCCTGTGCTCTGTGCGCACAAGTGTGAACATGTCTAGGTTCCCGTTCTTAATTTTTTTATTTTTAAAGAGAGAAAGAGAATCAACTTTATTGAGTTTTTCATGTGGCTTTTGTTGCTCTGACACTCTGTTGTGTACGTGGTGCTGGGGTTCGAACCTGCGTTCTCACGCATGCCAGGCAAGCACCAAAATCGTTGAGCCACCGCTCCAGCCCCTTCTTGTTTATTTCTTTTCTTTTCTTTTAACAAAGGTAAATGTGTTCACCAAGAGTCAGTCCCCTTCCAAGGTATTTCAGTTTGCAAACCATACAGGAAACCAGCCCTGCCTCCTGCTTTTCTGCTTGGGAGTTGCTTGGCCAGGTGGCCCAGGTGGACCAGTCAGGGGTTTAAGGCACAGCCACCGGGGCAGCATGAGACACATGGCCTGGGAGGAAGTGGCTCAGGCGGGGGGTTCAGGAGCCCAAGTACTCAGAACAGGGGACAGAGGGGCCTTTATTGCACCCCCATGATGGTCCCAGGCCTGTATTGTCCTAGGACGCAAATGAGCCATATCCGTTGAAGAGTGAGGCCCAGAGAGGGTGAGGGACTTGTCCAAAGCCACACAGTGAGAGAGCAACATAGACCCCCATCCCAGGCTGGCTCATTCGCACTTTGGAGATAAAAGATAAAAGCTCCGTGAACCCCAGAGTGGCCGGCTGGGAGGATTTCCACTGGGGTAGAAAGAAGGTCCTGAGACCAAGGGCTGGGGAAGGACAGCAGCAGGGGACCCAGGGAGCTTCCTCCACTCTTGGGTCACACAGTAGGCAGTGGCCAGGTGAGGCCCTCCTGGATTCTGGTCCTCTGCTGCTTCTGAGAGGGATGCAGGATGGGGAGGAAAGAAGAAAGTCTTCGCTGTCCCTGGGAAGCCATGAGAGGGGACATGGGGAGTCGGGGACAATGGTGGCTCTGGCCCAGGATCCAGCGAGGAGGCCAGCCCTTCCTCTGAGGGCTTACACGCTCATCTCATCACCCAGGGAACACTGGCGAGGACCCACGTGCCTGGCTGTGTGCTGCCAAAGAGGAGAGGGACAGAGTGACCAACGTGGTCTGCATGGCTGCTCACTGTTCAGCAGGAAGAGAGCCACTGTGAAGAGGCCAGGAGGGAAGTTAGTGAGGGAGGCCAGTGGGGCTGGGGTGGGGACGCGTTGGGGTGACCTTGAGGCGGGCACCTGAGTGGCATGGTGCAGCATGGCTGGACTGTACCCGGGGGCGGAAAGTAACATTTGCTAAAGGCGCCAGGTCAGGTCAGGGTGGGTCTAGAATGACCAGCTAAAATATGGGACTTTATTCTGTAGGCGATAGGATCCATGGCAGGCTTTATTATTTTTTTATTTTGGAGAACTAGGGATTGAAGCCAAGGTTCCTTAACCACTCAGCCACATCCCCAGCCTTTTTTATATTTTATTTTGAGATAGGTCTCGCTAAGTTGCTTAGGGACTCTCAAGTTGCTGAGGCTGGCTTTGAACTTGTGATCCTCCTGCTTCAGCCTCTAGAGCTGCTGGGATACAGGCGTGTGCCACTGTGCCTGGCCATGGAAAATTTTTAAGAGAGGATATATCACTCACTTGTGGGAAGAAGAAAGAGCCACCTTTTGACAGTTTAATGTCCTTGTACTTCGTGAGGTTGGGTTTCCTTACCAGGAAGCAGGGCAGATTGGGCTAGATCCCAGCACCCACTACTTCCAAATCAGCATCCACAACAGACATCACCAGTGGAAATCGCGCTGTCTCACACGGCGCTCAGGTTCAGCTCCCTGTCCCCAGTCAGTCTCCAGCAAGCACACGGAAGCGGTCTGGAGACTGCGCGGATGTGCGCCAGGATGTCTCCGAGATGGAGCCAGCCTGCCCGTCACAATGACAGCAGGAGCACTTTGTACCTTCTTGCCTGCTGATGGGCACATTCCTGGCTGCAGTCTTCCAAGGAGGGAAACTGAGGCACTGAGCCATCAAGAGGCTCACCCAAGGCCACTCAGCTCTTTGAGAAAGCTGCTTCCAGACTTGCACACCAGCTCCCAAGGGCCTGAACCCCACTTGTCAGCTCAGCTAAATCCCAACTGTGCCCCAGCCTAGGGAGGGAGGTGATGGGGGACACCTTCAGTCTCACCACCACCCCCAGAGCTGCTGGGGGCTCTCTCCCATCCCTGGCCGCAGCCCTGGTGGTCCCTGACGCCAAGCTCAAGAAGCTTCTGGAATTATTGGCATAGGACAGACACCCAGTTAGTTAGAAAAACATGCGGCTTGCTCTCCCCCTCCCGCCCCCTCCAGCAGCCACCACCTTCTAATCCAATTTCCCTTGAAAAACAATGGATTCAATGAGGGGAAACAAGATTTTCCGAAACTTTGCAAAGTTTTGCAAAATAATTACCCCCCAAACTGGCAGACTCCCTCCCCCTTCTTCCTCACAGGAGCGTCTCTGGGAGACTTTCAGACTTTCAATTCTAGCTGGACATCCCCCGTCCCCCTCCAGAATCCAACCCTGGGCAGGGGGTCATCAACCTCCCTCCTGGTGGCCCACTTCCTCATCTGTGGAGGACTGGCTAGCAGGAGAGGTGGCAGGGAGGTGTCTGGTTCTCCCCAAGGCCCAGCCGAGGCAGGGGCCAAACCCCAGTGGAAGTCCCTGAGCTGCTGGCCTCTTGGTCACCCTCCAGCCCACATGGGCAAAGGGGGTCTTACTTCCTACTATGCTTCCCCAGGGATCCAGGGGGCCCAAGTTCTGTTCTGTCTGGCTCTGCTGGTCACTGGGGGCCACCCCTCGATCAGACACACAGACAGGCAGCCCGGCAAGCCTTACGCCCGCCAGGGCCAAAGCACAGGGCCACAAGCTGGCTTTGCTCTGCCCCTTCCACACCATCTGCCCACTTGGAGCCCCTCCCTGGGACCCTCAGTGGTGGGTGGCCTCCCAAGTCCCCAGCACTACCCACTTTCAGGGCTCCCTACACATCCCAAGGGTGTCACCCCTAAGATCCCTTCCAGATGGTTGCCCCTTTGCTCCCTGCTGGGGACCCAACAGGCGCCCTGCTTGGCCTATGCTCCCTTCAACAGCTCCAGACCAAAGTCCCTTCTTTCTCTACACCCGACGATGAACGACTTCATACTGAGGTGTGACTCACATCACAGGGAAACTGGGGTTTGGGCTAAGATCCTGGGGGGGGAAGTGGTTCTGGAGACACATCCGGGGCAGAGCCATCGGCCCCGGCCCTTCCTGTGTGGCAGCTTCAAGCAGGTGAAGCAGAGATCCAGGACCACCGGAAGCTGAAGACGCCCCTCCCTGCCCCCCCGAAGGACCTCAAGGTGCCCATCACCTGTGCCTTCTGGTATTCAGCCCCCAAGGAGGTCCCCACTCACAACGGGCAGGGCTGACTTATGTCACCAACACTCTATCACCTGCTTGGAGAGAGCCTGGCCACCATGTAGTAAGGACATCCATGTAGCCCACGGAGAGGCCTGCCTGGCGAGGCCCACCCCCAGCCGGGGCAGCGAACCCTGTGGGATGGGCCCCAAGTCAGCCCCAGTCACACCTTCAGAGCAGTGCCACCCCAGGTGACACCGGCTTCATGGGACACCCAGAGCAAGAGGCGCCTAGCAGAGCGGCTCAGAACTCCTGGACCATAGAGGTGGCAACAGGTTTGGGGGTGACCTTTCTCACAAACAAAAGGTCAAGTGCCTGCCAGATCCTCCCCCACCAGAACCTTCTACAGCGATGGCCATTTGCTCAAGCTTGATTAAGAAAAGTCATCTGAGTTTGGAGTTTAGTTTCTTTAGTTCCCGGATAACAAAGTATATATACGTTGGTTACTGATGGTTTGATAATGTTTCCCCCTCAATTGTATCTCTATATACTTCTAATAAAAAAAAGAAAGAAAAAGCCATCTGAAACTTGGAAATGGGTGGAGAGAACAGCAAGGCTTTCTTTCCGATGTCACACCAGAGTGTTATCCACCAGGCCCAGTACGGGCACTTGCTGTGGTCTGAATGTTTGTGTCCCCTGAAAATTCATTCCTGGGAACTTAATCGCCAACGTGGTGGTGTCAGGATGAGGGACTTTGGGGAGGTGATTACTAGGACACGGGGGTGATGCCCCCACGAGTGGGATTAGCACCCTTAGAAGCGACGGCCCAGCCAGTGGCCTTGGCCCTTCCTCCGTGAGGCACCATCCCTCTCCAGACTCTGCACCCTCTGGACCCTGGACTTTCCAGTGTCTGGAACTGAGAGAAATGAATTCCTGTTGTTTCTGAGCACGCGTTTATAGCATCTCTGTGACAGTAGTCACACGACAGTGTCTAGTGAACCAGAGGAATGCACCTTCGACTTCAGGAGTGAGGGCGGTGTCCAGCGAGAGCCCTGGAACGTTTCCTGGCCTGGGGACGTTGAACCTCGCTGGGTCATCTCAGTCCGGTCCATTCTAACATTCTTTCTCCGGTGTCCCCAGCTCCATCCGTCTATGGTTCTTCTTTGAATCAGCTTTGTCATTTATAGGTTTCGCTGCTCATGGGTTGAACAGATTTTGGCGTGTGTGTGATCTGCATTCGGATGAAAGTGATGCTTTTATTTTTTTAACCGATACTTATGCGACCCCCAGGCCTGGGGGACTCCCGCCTACTAAAGTGCCTGGGACTCTGAGGTCAACTCCTGGAACAGGCTTAGGAGTTCTTCCTCCACCTAACCGGCCCGTAGCTCTGGTTCTCGAGGACCCAGGCAGTGAGGCAAACCCTTAATTCCCACAGCAGTCCTGCAAATCTGGTAATTGCCCATGGCTCTGCACTGTCAAGTACATATTTCGTATTCAGAAAAAAACAAGTTATTAAATAATAGAAATGATTCTGACCTGAATTTTACTCCTTCGAGTTGAAGAAGAATGGATTTGAGGGAAGAGTCAGGTATTGATGCTGCTCTTTGCCCAGGCCTGTGAGGTCGGTGATTGGCAGGGTTCTACTCTGACCCCTAACCTGTCCCCTCTCAACAGATTCCACAGGGATTTCAGCCCCTGCCTCCCATGCCTTTCTGGCACTTGGGAAGAAGGCCAAATCCTGGCCACAGCCTCTTTCAACCCAGCCCTGTCCCTCCTTCCAGGCTCCATGCCCTCTCGACCTGGCCCTGGCCCTCCTTCCTGGTCTCACCAGGCTCCATGTCCTCTCTGTTCCACACACACGTTCACTCTCTGGGGCTCGGTGTGGTCCTGTCACCTCTGGCTCCCGCGCATGCCACCCTGGCCTCTGCACGGCTCCCTCCTGCCTCACCAGGCTCTGCCCTGATGGGGGCTCTCGAGCACCCAGCCTACCCTCTGGCCTCAGCTCATGAGGCGGCACCCTGACCCTCGCTGTGGAATGGCAGTGCTGGCCCCATGGCCTTCAGGACACGGGGGCACAGGCTCCACTCCCGGCTTCACCCACGTTGTGCCCAGGACATGGTGAGGTGTGGACAGGCTGAGCGCATGGCGCCAGGGCCCTGAGAAGGCAGCCAAGGAGTAGGTCCAGCAATGACACGAAGGTCCAGTGGCCAGGGGGACAGGAGGGGAGGTGGCACCTGAGTTGTGGACCCGAGGTCCAGGGCCCTCGGGCAGCGCTGGGAGCCGCGGGGGCAGCAGGGCCGAGGTTTCTGGTTGCCCTGAGAGGTGCGTCCTGGCCTCTGTGCATCCACGGCTGTCATCAGGACATGAATGAGGATCAAGAGAGGCCAAGCCACTGGCAGAGACCTGCTGATGCCCACTCGTGCCTGGCTCAGAGGGCTTCCTCACAGAAGACGGGCACCAAGCTGGAGGTGAGAGGTGGCGAGGCCCCTGAAGTGCGGTGATGACCCTGTGACATCCTGCGCTGTGGGCCATCTGCACACGTGGCTTGATCACAGGGAGCACAGCCAGCACCTAAGCCAGCCAACGCTGGGCCAGGCCACTGCATGTACTGAGCGTCACAACAACCCCGCACGATAGGGAAACTGGAACCCACAGGGAGGTTGGGCACGTTGCCCAAAGTCACACACTCAGTAAGTGGCAGGGGTGGTCCAAACCCAGGTGGTGAGACAGATTAGGAGAGACAGTGAAATGGCTAGGTAGTCAGGACAGAGGGCCCCTATCCAAGAGCTGGCTGGCAGAGGCAGAGAGTGATTGACAGGGCGAGCTCGAGCTCGGGGCCTTCAAATGCAAAAAGACCTTGAGGCTCACCCTAGTCCTGACTAAGAGATGGGGATGGTCACAGGTGGGTACTAGGAAGTATTTGCCACCTTTTGTTTTAACCAATGGTGATCTTGACCAGTTTCAATGCCTGTTTTACATAGATTTTAACCAATGGAGTCGATGCATTTCTCAATGCCTGCTCTGCATGAATGTTGATTATGCTCATACCCCAAATCTACATAACCCCTGGCCTAACCTCCATTAGACAGTGTCCTGCTTCCAGGAACCCCTCCGCCTTGCGGAGTCTCTGCTCTTCTTCCTAAATAAATCCTACTCCTTTTACTCCTCCTTCCGTGGTGTCCGTGGATTTTATTCTTCAAATTCGCAAGACAAGGACCCAGAAGATTGGCGCCGAATTCCCGGGGTGAATTTCCACCACACCAAGAGCTGCAACACCCAGTTTTTAGCTGGAGAATTGCTAACACTTTTGGCTGCAGACACCTGCAGCCAGCCCAAATTCCCAGTTTTAACTGGGAATGGCTGCAAACACTAGAAGCGGGCCATTTGGGCTGCTAGAGTCTGTAGAGGCCCAGACTCCATTCACCAGCGGGAGCAGAGAATCTGGCCTCATCTCAAAAACTCCGCATCAGTGGCACACTCAAGGGTGTCCACACTTCAGGTCTTATGTCAGAGCTGTGCAAGTAGAGTCTGGACTTGATTCTACTCCTTCCTAGCTGTGTGACCTGAGGCAACTTACTAGACCTCTCTGTTCCTGTAACATGTAACGTGGGGACCATGGTTGAGGTAGTGGGAGGAAAGTGCTTAGAACAGAGCTTGAAGCCAGCAGGCTCAGACCATTTTGAAGTCACCATTGCCACCCACACCAGGCCTGAGGTGCTCCCTGGAAGCTAGGATCCCCTTCCGGCTGCCTGGGCCTAGTGTGGGTAGCACCTCACCTCCTCCTCTTCCCTGATGATCTCGGCCCAAGCCCAGGTTCTGAATCCAGACAGCAGTCAGCACACCACACACGCCCCGGGGCAGCCACCTGAGGCTTTCGCTGTGAGTGCAGGGTGACCTCATTCTCTCCTCACCACCATCTCCAGCAGACCAGCTTACAGGCGAGGAAACCGAGGCCTACTGAGGCAGTGACCTGTCCAAAGTCATATTTCCGGTGCTCGATGAACTCAGGTGTGACCCAGGGGTGCTGGTTCAGAGAGGGCTCCTGGCCTCCTGGGCACCTGGATGGGCCTCAGCCCCCGCCTCCAGCCTCCTCTCGCTTCTAGGTCTCGCACAGCCACTCAGCATCAGCCCCTGCCCCCCTGGCCATCTACCCCAGGCCTACTGGACACAGGGGGCACAGAGGAGGGCACCGGGGGCAGAGGCTGCCAAGGGCGAGAGGCCTAGACCTGCCAAAGGGATGCTAGAGGGCCGAGTGCTCCCCCACCGTCCCCGCATGTGTGCCCAGGCCAGGTTGGCACCGACCGCTGCACCCGGGCACAGCTCTGCTCCTGGGTGGCAGAGGGCACAGCAGCAGTCTCAGGCTGTTCCAGAAAGGCCCTGGGGCAAAGCACACACAGCCTCCCTGCACCCAGGAGCAATATCCAGCAGAGGCCGCGCCCTGGGCTCTGCTCCCTGCTGGGGTCACAGCTTTACAGACCAGCTGACCAGCAGGGAGGACTGATCAGCCACAGATGGCACATTGCCCTGTCCTGACACACACAGGCCTCGCCCAGGGGCTCTCACCCGGCTGCTCCAAGTGGGGTGGCTTTAGATGGTGCCCGCCGAGGACCAAGTAAGTACCTGTGTTGAAAGTTCCCCAGTGCAGCCAGGTTGAGAATTGCTGATGGCACAAGTCTCTTACTTTATAAGTGGAGTGACAAAGGCCCAGAGAAGGCCAGCAACCGTCCAAGGTCACACAGCTCTAGATTCTCCCCATCCCTCTGACACTGCTCAAAGCTGATGCTAAGTGAGGTAATCGCACTCGGCTGCCCACCCTTCCCCTGGCCCTGGTCGCCCCCGACCACACTGCCTACCCCTCAGCCTCATTGCTTCTCCATGCTGGCCCACTCTGCGTTCGGTGGCAGAGGGAAAATCCGCTGGAGAGAAGCAGTGGCAGGTGTGGGTTTCTTCGCCTGTGTCTGCGGGTTTTTCTTCCTCTTGCCTCTCGTGAGATGGCCTAGAGGGTAGAGACCAGGTTCCCTGTGGACCACGGAGAGGCCGAACTTCTGCAAAGATGCTGGGGTGAGGAGGGTGGGCGTGGAGGCCGCTGCCCCCTGGGGCCCCTGGACTCCGGTCGCCTCTCTTCCCTACGCTGGGCTGGTGGGTACAGCCTGGATTCCCGCCCCAGGGAACCCCCCACCCACAAGATGGGCCACAGCCGAGGGCCCTGGCAGGACTAGAGCAGGAGAGGCTCGCGGGAGCATGGCCCTCAGGGCAGGCCTGTTCTAGAATGTTCCTCCCATACTGTATGGGCCTGCCCAGGTCCTTCCCTGGCCCTCAGCCTCAATCTTCTCCTCTATAAAACGTGGGGAGTGTGGTTCCCGGGGTCCCTTCCTGCCTGGTTGTTTGGGGTTGTTTTTCCTGTTTTTGGAAAGTATGGGGACCGGGAGGTTGGGTCAAGGGGTACACCGGCTTCTCTGAGCCTGATCTTCCGGTACAACCAAGTCCAGCATTGCCAAAGCTGTCCGGGATGGGCCTGGAGAGCTCTTCCCTGGGCCACAGGGATGGCCTCTCCCCCAGCTGCGCTGTCTCCCTGGGCTGCCTGGGCTCCTCCTGCTCACCTGCCCCTGACACACGGGACCCATGACAGGGACACACTTGCCCAGGTCTCCAAGCGGGCAGAGTCTGCACTGCATCCCGCGTGCCTGGCCTGCCGAGCTGACTCCAGTCTGCCTCCATCCAAGCCCCGCTGCGCTCCTGGGAGCTTACGGTGGTTGCCAAAGCCTGGACTCTGGGGCCACCTGCCTGCTCCCCGGCTCCCACTGTAGAGCTGCGGGCTCTGGGGGCTCCTCCAGCCCTGGGTGGGTGCAGGTGGCTCCTCCTGGGGGCACACGGCTGTCCTGGGCCCTGAGGAGGCCAGAGTGGAGCTGGGGGTGCTGGCTGCTGGTGGCTTTGTCCTGGGGGCAGGGCTGTGCCAGAGGTTGGTGTTGGCCGCACACATCCGGAGCCGGCCGCCGCGGTGGGTGGGAACGGGGCTTCATGAGGGCGAGGCGCCCCCTCTGCCTCCACAGACGGCAGCCCTGGCTTCCCTTCTGTCCCCACCAATGGCAGCACCTCCACACCCCCACTGGCCACACTGGTCTTGGGGTTAAAAGCCTGTTTGGTCTTCCACAGTCCATGCGTTGCCGTCAATGCCTCGGCCTTGACCCTGGCCACAGACCAAGCCCTGAATCCTGCCTTGCGGCCCCTGCCACACACTGAGCCCAACCCTGCCGTCAGTGACCCATAAACCACACAACCAGAGGCCTGGTCCCCTGGCCATCTCAGGGAGGCCGGCGCGGCAGCGGCGGAGCCCACTTCATCCTCCTTGAGGCTGGCCTTCCCCGAGTGTGAAGGTCAGCCACGTGCTTCCTAGGCAGCCCAGATATCGCCACAGAGCCCTGGCTGGCCCTCCGTCTGTTAGGGACAACCCTGGGGCCACAAGACCCAGAACAAGGCCCAGTCACCACATCCTACCAGGGGACTTCAGTGACTCTGCACCGTTTAGAGCCTCAGCTGCTCGCCTGTGCAGTGGAGACTGTGGGCTTCGGGGCCTTGATGTGGACGCTGTGTGGGACGCAGGTGGCCCAGAGCTGAGCTCCCCAGCCTTCCACGGGGCTTGTCTGCTCTGGCAGTGCCTGAAGGTTCTGTAATATCCTTTTCTTTCCTTTCTAGTGGGGAAACTGAGGCCAAGTGCCCTGCCAGCAGAATGGGAGCAGCACAGCCTCATGTCCTCTTTCCTGGCCCCCCATGGAAGACACCAGAATCCATCATGCTCTGGGCAGCTCGCCGGCCCTCTCTGGGCCTCAGCTTCCCCTTCTGTGAGGGGAGGGATCAGGCCTGCCCAGCCCCTACCTCAGGAAGCCTCGAGCTGCTGGGGAGGTCAGGAGCGTGCTGGGGCGGGAAGTGACGGCGGGACGGCACGCCTGAGAAACCTCTGGAATGTGGGCTTCAAAGTTGGGGGCCCACGTCTGCGACTTGTCCCCTCCTTTCTCTTCCTTAATCCGAACTGTTGTTTTTCCAGGGTGAAATTTAAATCAAAGCCACATGGCTCCTCCGATGCGCACGCCCTCACCACGTGGAAGCACTTTCTGACCAAACAGTAATGACCCCATTGACGGGCATCCAGTCCCCCACGGGGTAGCCAGGCAAAGACTTGGGGACTTCACAGTGGCCCAATTTGGCATGGAGGCTCCAAGGCCTAGACGTGGCTCAACCTGGAGCAGGGCTGAGTTGAAGATCCCTATTAGGAGGGCGCAGTCCCCTTCCTTTGTCCCAGGTCTGGAAGAGCCCAGGCCTCTGAGGTCCACCTGGGGAGGGGCTTCGCGAGGTCGCTGGACATGGCCTGGCTACTGTGTGGAAACAGTGTGACCGGGTGGGTAAGTCAGCCAGGTGCAGGGTCTTCCTTGCATCTGATTCTCATTCGCTGATGCTGTGTAGCCTTGGACTAGTTCCTTAACTTCTCTGAGCTTCAGCTTCTTGTTGATAAAATGGGGTTCTGGCCAGAACTCTCTCTTGATGCTGTGGTAAAAAGGATGTGGGTGAATGGCCACAGCACAGCTAGGTTGGAGATGCCAAGCACCGGTGCTCAGTGGAGCTCACAAAGGTAGCTTGCGGAGCTTGTGCAGATGGAAAGGGCCTCAGGAGGGAAGGCGGAAACGCCAGCCCCGGTGCTGGGAGAGGAGACCGAGAGCAGCTGGAGAGGTGGGCAGGGAAATCTAGGCACTGGTGTGGCCGCTGGCCATGAGACCAGGCCCCAGAGAGAAGGGGGATGGGCCTTTGGACGGTCTGGCTGCTGTATAGAGCAGAGGGGTCACCTGGGCAGAGCTAGAGGGGCCCCTCAGGCCTGGCTTCTATTTGGCACAGGCTGACTTTCCCAGGTGGGCCCACAGATTGGAGCCCCTGGGGCACCCGGATGCAAGGTGCACCCCACACCCTCCTTACACAACACATTGAGCATCCCCGGCTCCGGTCAAGCTAACGTCCGGATACCTGGGAACTGAGCACATTCATCCCCACAGGCCCCCGGGTGCCACCAAGACGTACATGCAAATGCACCCAGGCCAGACCCGCATGCAAAGCACAGGCCCAGGGAGGCCCATGTGCAGGAGCACATGTCCACGCTGGCCGGACACACACGCAGACGCGTGGGCAGACACCCACACCAGCATGTGCACACGCAGACAGCACGGGCAGATGCACAGCGGAGACGGGCGGCAGAGGCCTCCGCAGCACAGGCTCCCGGCAGGCAGCTCTCCCTCCCCACAGCTGCTCACTCCGCATGCCAAGCGCCAGGTGCAGGCCCTACCCCAGGACCCAAGTTCCAGAAAGCTGGGACCCCGTGCCCAATGAGATCGTGGACACCCCGCACACACTCGTGAGCCTCTGGAGTCAGGGTGTGTACACATGCGGAAATTGGCGTTCAGAGGTCTGGCGTGTCCTGATATCCCAGAGCTGGCGGCAGCTCTACTCGCAAAGCTGGGATGGCTGTCAGCTTTCTTGCCATGACCTCTGCTGTCTGCCCCGCCTCCACACAGGCTGGGGACATGTGTCCCCTGGGGAAGCTGCCCTGGGCAAGTTTCCACTCCCTCTGCACCTGCTGCCCACTCTACAGAAGATGGACAGGGCGGTGGTCTCATGGCGTTCAGGGCGGGCACTGTCTGAGGGTCCCTGACCCTTGCAGCCACAAGGGTCAGAGGCAGGAGGGCAGCAGCTCTTGCTCAGCCCAGAGCCCGGCAAATCAACTTGTCCACAAGTCCTACCAACCCTGGTCCTGCTCGACACTGTGCTAGGCCTGGGGGTTCCTGAAGGGATGCTACCAAGTGCCACCAGGCTCCCCAAGTGCTGCAGGACTGCAGGACTGCCGCCAACCTGGGTGCACAAGAGACCCTACCCCACCCCAGAACTGTAGCCTGCAGAGGCCCCAGCCAGCTGGGGTCACAGGGACACATGGAGAGAGCCAAGGCAGGGACCTAGGCTCCAAAGAGCCGTCCACTGCAGGGTCAGCCACCTCGCTGGCTGCTTGGACAGTGGCCACCCCTTTCCTGTCCTGCATGGGAGTCGGAGGAATCTTTCACCCCGTCCATCAGTAGCGCATCATTTCCGGAGGTGCCTGGGTTGCTCGGGGTGGGAGGCAAAGGCTGTGGTGAGAGCTGCCACCCACTCAGACATCCCAGAGCCATCAGATCAACCTGAGGAGCCTCATGACGTGAGGTTCCTGGGTTCCTTCCTAATCCGATGAGTCAGTCTGGAGCTGGAGTCTCAGAATCTGCATATTTAAAAAAACCTTGAGACTTGACTGAGACAGAGGCCCTGAGAACCCCGGGCCTAGGGCCCTGGCTGCTGCTGTTAGGTTTTCCTGACTCCCCAGTGAGATGCTGTCTTGTTTAATCCCACACACTCCCTGCAAAGGGTCCAGGAGGTGGTGTTTGATGTTGCCTGGTGGTGATACAGCAGGCTGGGCGGGTGTGAGCTCGCGTAGAGGAGCATCTGCATCCCCGTTAGCCTGCTGTGTGCAGTTGTGCACTGCCCTCTCTGGGCCTTGGTTTGGATGATCTCTAAAGACTGACACATAATGAGGCACTGATGGTCGCAAGGGTCTGACCCAACACCCAAAAGGTGGTCTTACTCCCAGACTGGGAGGGAACTGGACTAGTCTTCCAGGGAGATTCCCTGTTGGCACTCTGAAAAATAGACCCAGGCTCTCCAGGAACCCTGAACAGAACCGCCTAGATGTGGAGGGCATCGACACACTGAGGACCCTGGCCAGGCCTGGGCTGGGGAGATGTGAGAACTCCCCACCACCACCCAGGCCCCTGCGCCCACTGCTGAGAGCAAGGAGCAGGTGCCCACTCTACTTCTTAGAATCCCTGCGAGCGCGGCGGGTGAGCTCATTTACTGGAAGGGGAGATGGGGGGCTCTCTTCTCACCCGGCCCTGCTGGGGGGCAGCAAGTGCGTCAGCAGCCCCAGCCGGGCCTGCCGGAAACGCCGCCCAGGGCTCAGTCACGAACCCAGCCAGGCTGGCGGGGAGCAGCCAGGGCGAGGAGCGAGGTCAGGTGACCTGCGAGGAAGCTCCAGCTGGGGGCCTGGAGGGTGCAGTGGGGTGCACGGTGAGGTCAACTTCCCCCTTCCCGGGCTTGCACCCCCACACCCTGCTGCCTGCTGGATGTCTCTCCAGCTGTCCAGCTGTCCCTCCACTGTCCCCAAGCCCAGCACGGGCTCTGGGCCTCTGCTGGGGTCCCCTGAGGCCTGGGCTCCGGTCAATGCCAGCTTGAAGGGGGCTTCCGTGTCAGGGTCCTGGGGTGGGGGTGCAGCCCCCCTCCAGCCCTCCCGCACCCCCCTCCTCCACTTCTCGCTGCAGCTATTTAAGGCAAGCGGCGGCCGTGGGAAACTTCTTCAGATGTGTGGTTTCGTCTTCTCCAGCGCAGGACGGTGTCTGCTAGCTCTCGAGTCTGGTGACTCATTCAGAGTGAGAAAAACCTTTTTGTTGTTTGATGCTCGCTCGAGGCGCTGCGGCCTGAGAACCTCGCCCAACGGGGCCTTCCCTTGCTGGGACTCCTGGAAGGCCTCGGGAGTGCCTGTTGCCAACCAGAGAGCCTGAGGCTGAAATGTCCTGCTCAGGCTGGGGCCCCCAGCTGGGAGGGCACCCAGCTTCCAAAGTCGTCTTAGCACTGCCTCCTCCAGAACCTCCATCTCCTCTTAGTGACTTAGTCCCTCTGACCCTCAGTCTCTTCATCTGGGAAGTGGGGTGTTGAGTCCTCCACAACTCTGTGTGTGGAGATCACCTGCAGGCTGGGTTGACACATAGTAGGTCCTCACTGGGTGCTTTTGTGATTAATGAGAGTGGTGGACACAGAGCGCTTTTTGCTGAACTCCTCACATGAATGGTTCCGTTTCATCCTCTCAGTAGCTCCATGGAGAGGACACTAGTAATTTTCCATTTTCCATTTAAGGGCACTAAGACCCAAGGGGTGGACGTAACTTCCGCATTATCTCATGGCAGCAAGTGGCGAAGCAATTGAACCAGGCCGTGTGGTACCAGAGCCTGGTACCAAAGCCTGAGCCATTAGCCACGGTGCCAGTCTGTCCCTGGAGCTTGGCAACAGCGGCTGTCGAAAGTCTGGGCTTCCATTCCCTCTGCCTGCCTGTGTCCACTCCACGGCCCAGACCCCAGCTGGGTACTTCCTCCGGCACCTTCCAGAGGGCTGTGTGAGGAGCTTTGGGGGCACACGGCACCTCTCTGCATACTCACCCTAGGGGCAGACACATCACACTTTTCTGCCTGTGTCCTGGCAGCACTCGGCTCCAGGGAAATCACAGTGCCTGGCACACAGTAGGACCCCAAGGTCTGTGAACTGAATAAGCATCACCAACGCAGGGGCTGAGCACAGAGATGTGGTGGCCAGGAACATTTTCTAAGAACTTCTCCGTCACAGTACAGAAACCCCTTCAGTCACCCTTGTGGAGAGCAGGTGCTTGGCTCTGATGTCCAGTAAGGGTTTGGGGGTGACAGGAGTGTCCCAGGAGGGCTGTGCAGCAAATGCCCCCACGCCTGTGGACTCAGGGTTCCTGGGATATTTTTATGGCCCTAGAGCACCGAGGAAGTCGGAAAGAGGGTGCCCGGGGCCCCGCTACCCCTGCCACCATGGTAGTGGCTGAGGTCCCCTGAGAAAGGACGACTCATTTCTGCTCTTGGGGTCAAGAGTTCACCAGGACCAGGGCAGGACGGTGGTCATCACAAGGTGGCAGGGTACAGGACAGTGGTCCTGAGGAAGAGTGGACCTGTGGGGTCTTGATCCCTTGGGTGATGAGCTGGTGACAGAGGTGGGCTACCCTGGTGGAGGGAGCAGCAGACACAGTCTGGAGATGTCCCATGTGTGCCTCGAGGACCTCCAGTAACACAGGGAGCTGTGGCCTTGCACGGGGTCCAGGCGGCAGAGGCTGTGCGTGGCCACAGCTGTGGGGCAGCTGCTGTGACCCTGGGAGCAGCTGTGTCAGCAGAGGGACCACACCTTCTGCCCATGTATGGCCCACAGAAGCTGCCACAGCAGTGGCCCGTGGGTGCACCACACCAGCATGGAGCTAGGGGAAGGAAGGACAGGTGGCCACGGAAAAGTACACGTCAGCGGCCACTCCAGGCAGGAGCGGTGCAGAGAGCTGTGGTGGCTGGGCCAGGCAAAGGTTAGCAATGCTCCAAGTCCCTGAGGGCGCACGGGGCTTTGGTGTACACCACCTGCCCTCGCTGCCCTAGTGCTTTCTGGGGCTTTTCTGGCTGTCTTGGAGGCCTGGTGAGGGGCAGCATGGTCCAGGGAGGGACTGGAAGCAAACTCTCGGGGGAAACCATAGGCAGAGGCCCAAGGGCATCAGGAGCATCCTGGGCCACTGTGCAGGCCCTGGTGAGTGGGGCCAACCCAGCTACCGGTGCCTCCGGTGCCTCCTACAGTCCCTGGCATTTCTCACAGCCTCCTCCTCCCTCCTGTAAGGGGGACCTGGGCTATCCCAGTTCCACAGGGAGGGACACGGACTCAGGGCTACTGAGAATTTGGAGTCCGGCTGCAGGTCTGTCACTGCTGAGCCTTGGCAGGACTCACGGGGAACAGAGACAGTGACTCTGGGCAGGTCTCCTCCTCTCAGGGCCTCGGTTCCACTCTCTTCCAGGGCTGTCCTAGCTTAGCGGACTCTCTTCTAGAAGAGGGGGACAGTAGGTGGCCAGGACAAGCTGTGTCACCTTATCAACCACCACCCCACCCCGAGAAGGGACCTAGCCAAGGTCGTGCGGTCAGAGGGCGGGGGAGCAGATCTTCGTTGGATGGGGTCCCCGGGGTCTGGAGGCTCAGGTCTGGTGGGGATGGGTGGGTGACTGTGCTGTGGACTTGCCCTCGCTCCCACCCCCTCTTCTTGCCAAAATAGACACAGGAAGAGCCCATCTCTACCAAAGCCACAGCTGCCGGCCTCCAAGCAGAAAGCCACAGATTCATCGCGCTCAGGGCCCTGCCCAGCCTCCGAATCCTGGGTGTTTCCTGGGTGTCTCCCACTGTACAGAGGGGCAGGCCGAGACTGGCGAGGGCAAGGGGTTTGACCAAGGTCCCCAGGGAGGCCATGCCAGAGCAGGGGACAGATTCCAGGCATCCTGACTCATGGTGCCCTGCCCTGGGCCATTACCAGACAAGAGCAGATATATCCAGGGCCCCAGCACAGCCCAGGTCTGCCTGTGACTATGGGCACCTGCCAGCTACGTCCGCTTCCTTCCTCAGCCCAAACTGGGCCTTCGGGTCCAGCCTTGCCAGCCCCAGGGGCCAAGGGCACTGCCCACTGCCACCCACACAGCCTCCAGGAAAGTCCAGGAGAGACTGCAGCCCCTGCCAGGCCAGAGCTGGGCGCCATGTTCTTTGAGGCCTTGCAGGGACTGACAGCTGCCCCCCCACCAGCTCTGGGCCAAGGAGGGACCATCTGCAGCTCAGTCCCAGCACTTTGCAGGGACGGAACCCCCACTGCATCCTCCCTCCAGCCCAGCAGAGGCAAGAGAGGCCGGAGCACCTGCTCCACTGAGAAGCAAAACCATACTCGTCCTCTTTTTCTTTTGGTCAGGAGGCTGGGTCCTGTGGGGGCCGAGACACCGGAGAGAAGCCTGCTGGGGTCCCAGGAGGAGGCGGGTGGGGAGTGGATAGCAGCAAGGGCCCCCAGGGGAGTTCCAGCAACTGGAGTCCAAGGACCTTCCGTCTCACCCAGCGCCCAGCTCTCATCTGGGGGCAGCTGAGCAGGCTGAGGCCCGGCTTGCCTGTGACCCCCGTTGGTCAGGGCAGGCAAGTCTGGGAGACTCTGCAGCTTGCAAAGCCCAAGCCAGGAGAGGGGAATCCCACGGCCAGATGGCGGTAGGAACCAAGTGCCCCCTCCCCACCCCACTCGCCACCCCTGGCCTTCTGCATATGACAGAATGTCTGACCTGGGGCTCTGGCCGGATTCTAGTCAAGCCCAGACAAAAAAAAATTTCCCCTGTGGTTTGGAATGGGCCATCACCATCACTTCCTGTGCCCCAAAAGGGGTGAGGGCGGACAGGGGACCAGAAAGGGGCTGACCCTGGTGTCAAGTGGGGGCCCCTGGCATGGCAGTCTTCCCCTGAGGGTCCAGTCCTGGCCGGCACACGAATGCTCCTTTCTCATCCTCTGGAATGAGGGTTGCTGAAGGACTCTTCCCCTCCTGCTCTGGTTTTAAATACTGTGCTCTCCGGAAGGACCAGAAGGGATGCTGCAGAGGCGAAGACAGGGGGTGTCAGGGAAGGGACGGGGGCTTTGACCCACACGAATCTAAGGTAGATTCCTAGCTCTGCCACTTCCTTGCTGTGTGGCTTTCCCTCTTGGAGCCTCCATCTCTTCAGTGATGCTAAGAATCCCATGATCCGAGCCCCTCCCTGCCAGACGGGGGAAGACACTGCCCCCTGCAGGGGGAACTTGCCATCCCTTGTAGAGGGGTAGATGGGGGCAAGAGGCTTGGAGTCACTGCTCCCATGGTCTTCAATGCCTGCGGTACAACGCAGTCACCAGGAAGAGTGACCTAGACGGTTTGGGAACAGTGCCTTGCTCAGCACTTACGCACGGGTGTGATCCCGCTATTATCCTTCATTTCCTCCACTTGCCCACCACATTCAAACCATGCCCCTCTGCTTCCCATGGAGGGCTCGAGGCTCTGTCCAGGAATCTGCTGGCCCTCAGGGGACAGCTCACAGGCTGTGCCCTCCAGCAGGCCCTAGAGCCACTCAGCTCAGCACTCAAACCCCCGCCCCTTCTCACTCCTGTTTCTGTGTCCTTTGCCCTGTGCCTGCTGCCTCCTGCCACAGGGAGTGGGCAGTGGGGACAGGCTCCCCGTTTGTCACGCCCTTTTCCTTGGGTGGAGAGCTGGTCACCTCCAAGGCCTTCTCTGAATGCCTTCTGTCAGCACCTGCGGGACCGCCGGGTGAGCCACCCGGGACGGGTATATGCAAGGTCCCTGAGAAGTTTGCTGGGAGGCAGAGCAGCTGGGACACCTCGGCGGGAGGGAGGTGTGCCCCAGGAGGAATGAAGAGGACCAAGGGCCCAGGGCCAGTGCCAGCAGGTGTTGGGATGAAGGAGCCACCAGGGAGGTGGGTTCATCCTCACCGCTTGGCTGGGCTCCAGGCTCTGGGTTTGAAAGGTGGGCAGGGAAACAAAGTTGGTCCCCTCTTCTCACAGCGTCCACCCCACCAGTTGGCCTATTTGCACCTCCACCTGTTTGTTCCTTTAGTGAGCATTATGGGGTCCCTGCCGACTGCCCGGCACTGCTGGGCACTGTGGGGGGGCACCCACTTCGGCAGTCCCTGGAATGGTGGCCTGTCACCCCTGAGCCCAGCCCAGGGCTGACCTGCTTCTCCCCTGCCTTCTGACCTCCCTCAGGCCAGGGGGAGCTGGGGCGGAGCCAGGGCAGCCAGGCTGGTGGTCTTCAGCTGTGAAGACGACTTTGGTTTTTCGGTTGAGAATCACACCCACAAGAGCCATCACCAGGAAGGAAGATGACAGACTCTGTGCTGGAAACACCACAGGCAGAAGGCTCTCCAGGCCCTGGCCTCCATTCTGATTTTAATCCCTGACTGTTATTAGGTGCCTCCCACAACTAAGGGCCAGCTCTGCAACCTGACAGCTGCAGGAAGAAAAATGCCTGTGTGCAGAGGTCCCCAAGACCCACAGAGCACACAAGTAAACATCCATGCGGCGCACACCGTGCAAGCCCTGCAGGTGCTCACCCACCCAGTTCTCAGAAGCTGTTCTGCGCAGGTGCTACGGTTCTTACTCGGCAGGTAGGGAGTGTAAAGCTCAGAGATGTCAAGCGACGCCCCCACAGCCACACAGCCAGGAACCCATATCTGCCCGCCTTGTCGGGGCCTCTAGACCACAAAGCCCCATCCTCCCAGCGCACCCCGGGACCCCAGCACCTGTGCCTCGGGGTGCTTGGGGGCTGCAGGACCTAGCTGGGAGCAGGGAGGAGGAGGACCTGTCACTCACACCTGCTGTGGGTGCTCAGGAAATGCCCTTTGGCAAATGGACCTGGTCATATCAAAGCAAAGGAGTCAGGAACATGCATGAAATGAAGCAAGTGGAATGCATCAAGCGCCAGTGTCCTGCTGAAGAAGACGAGGAGCAAATTTCCCTTTTCTGAGCTTGTCTGTGATATCTGCTTGGAGCTCAGAAGGTCTGGGGAGGGGGCCTCTGGGGTGGCTGCGATTGGTAGCACAGGCTCCTGGTAGACGTGGCCATTCAGGGGACAGGGATCAGCAGTCCTGGACAAATACCCAGATCCCGGGTCAAGGTCACAGGTCACCATTCCAGCATCTTGGGGTGCAGGTAAACAGGGGGGACAATGACTTTGGGGACAAGTGCTCAAGGATGAGGATCTTGAGAGATCAGGTGTTGCTGGGGCACCCAGCTCCCCAATTAACCTAGAGTGCGCCCTGGGCAAATCCTCCTCGGTGCCTCGATTTCCTCATCTGCAACAGGGGGCTCTGCTGGTTGTTAGGATTGAACCATCCCGTGTGTAGGACAGCCCAGCGCCCACTCAGTGCCCAGACACCTGCGGTTGGTTTCTTCATCCAGACTCCAGTGGCCTTCAGGGATTTAGAGCCAAGCCCCTGCAGTCAGGGGAGGGGATAAGGACAGGATCTGACTCCCCCCGACACACACACCCAGCTGCAGTCCCCAGGTTCGTGGTCCCTGTGCAGAGAGCGTGGGATTGAGTTGGTCCAAGGGGCCTGAGGTTGCATCAGCAATCTCAGGTGCGGTTCTGACACCTCCCTAGGCCAGGGCCTCCTCCCTCTGTCTTCCCATCCAGCCCCGCACGGCTGAGCTCAGGACGTAGAAGCTGGAGGACCAGCAGAGTTCTCCTTCTCGCTCTCCATCTGAGTCAGCCCCACTGCACCAGGAGGTGACTCAAAGGAGCCCAGGCTCCCAGCCACACCCCACTCATGGTGTGCAGGGGAGCCTTGCCCCAGGGCCAGTTTCCCCAGGGTCTGCCCTAGCAGAGCCTCTCGGCTCCCCAGGTAAAGGAGGCGGGCTGGAAGGGACTGTGCACCAGAGAAAAACAGAGAGCCCAGGAGATACTTCAGCTAGTTCCCAAGTCAGAGGAAGCCTGGACATCTCTCCACTGTGGCCCCAGCCATTAGTTCTGGTGTAGGGACGAGAGCCGGGCCATCGCCTCCTTCTGCTCTCTCCTCCAGCAAATGCATGTGAGGCACCCACTCTGTGCCATGCCCTGGGCTGGGCTCAGGGGCTCAAGATGAATCGGGCCTGCTCCCCAGGGTCTCCCAGTCTGCAGGAGGAGGCAGACAAGGAGACAAACAAAGACACGAATGGAGGCTTTGAGATAAAATTCACGGGGTGAGTGAAGAGATGATGAAACTCCGTGTTTCATGTGACCTGACTAGAAGAGGAGAGCTCATTGTCGGTAGTGGAGTCTGGGGCTGTGTGACCCCGAGGGAGGCTGGAGTCACTGCCCCTGATGGCCGGGACAGCCCTGTCGTCCACCACCCCATGTAAAATATGCATCCCCGAGGAGCTGCAGGAATAGGTTTCCCATGCAAGTGGGCAGGCAGCTCCAAGTCTGGGCTGTGAGCCGCAGCCAACCTTTCCACACCCTGGCGCCTCCACCTTCCCATCTGCCAAATGGGGATTCGGATTCGGAGACGATTGCAACAGCTAACGTCCGCTGCGCCTTCGCCCGCCGTGTGCACCGGGCCAAAAGCTTTGCATACCTCACCTCACCGTCTTGGCCTCTGCCCGGTGAGGCGAGCACTATTAATAGAAGAAAGCTCTCGGCCAATGAGAGAGAACCAGTGGTCAGTAAACAGAAAAGAAAGTTTTAAAGCAGGAAGTCTTATGATACGTAAAATAGGCATTTTATTGAACGTAAACACGGTTTATTGAATGTTATTGGAAAGTAATGCATGTGCTTTTATTAAATGGCCTCTTGGCGTAGGCCCAGGGCGGTGCTTGGGACCGAGGCCCCAGCGGAAGTCCTGTCTTGTTATTTCTTGCATTAAGCAGACCTAAGCGACGGTGTGCACAGTTGCCATTTGGTCTCTGCAGGGTGAATGAGACCTCACAGAGCAGCTTGAACGCAGACTCCTTCCAGACTTGAAAGACCCCCCTCCCCTAGATTCGGTCTACACCCACTTCAGCCTGAGGTTCAGTGGGGCTTTATTGATGGGTTTGGTTTTTGGCTTTGATTTCAGTGCTGGGGATGGAGGCTGGGGCCGTGTGCCTGCTAGGCAAGCGCTCTACCACGGGGCTCACCCCAGCCCTGGAGGATTTTAACCATCTCAGTTCCCCTGACTCTGGTGGGGGTGCCCCCAAGAGATGCCTGAGCCTACAGATAACACGTGTTTGTACCTCGGTGTCCCACAGCCTGGTTACATATGTCAGAATTCATCCATTCTACTCAGCAATTAGAAACAATGAAACAGCAGCCTTTGAAGGTAAATGGATGGCGATGGAAGAAATCATGCTGAGCAAAGTTAGCCAAACTCAGAGAGTCAAGGGTCGAATGCTTTCACTCATCTGTGGAGGCTGGAGCTAAACCCAGGCCTGTGTGAAAGGTGGTCAACCTCATGCATTAGACCCAGCAAAGGCGCAGTAACACGTAATCTAGGGCAATCGTAGATATGCAATGGGGAGGAGGCGGGAGGGGAAGGTGGGAGGGATCTAGGGGGTAATTCTGACTGAGGAACATGTGCATATCATATTGGTACTTTATATGCATTTTTATTGTACAATAACTCAATTCCTTTATTATAATAATAATAATAAAAAGACTTCATCCACCCTTCCCTGCTTTGCAGCAGGGCTCTTGCTCTTTGGGGACATTATTAAGAACAAGAAGAGTGTCCTGAACACAAGCATGTGACAAGGACAGCCACGCTGATCGCTGAGGTGGCTGCAGAGTGACCCCTAGTCCCCAGCCTGCATACACTGGACAAAGAGATGATGGAGCAGGACTGGGTAAGATTTTAAAACTGTCCCCAGAAAGGCACGCGATTGAAAACTTACACATTGTTTCTGGAATTTTCCATCTGAGATTTTCAGACTGCAGTTTACCTGGAGTAACTGAAACCCTAGAAGGTGAAATGACCAATAATGCCTTCTCCCCGACCCTTTGGAATTGTCTCATTTACATCTAATTTTTTTTTTTTTGTACCAGGGATTGAACCCAGGGGTGCTTAACCACAGAGCCACATCCCCAGCCCTTTTCATGTTTTTATTTTTGAGACAGGGCCTCACTAAGTTGCTGAGGCTGGCTTTGATCCCCTGCCTCAGCCTCCAGAGTTCCTGGGATTACAGGCACAGCTAATTATCTAATTCTGAAGCTCTTTTTGTTTTTTGTTTTTGACACCTCACCGTTTCTTTGGAATCTTTCTAAGGTCCTTTCTTAGTTCTCAGAAACATGACAACTCTCTTCCCTAGTCTCTTTGGTTTAATCGTTACAGCCAGTGGCTCAGGCCTGGGGACAGATCTCAGGGAGCAGCCGCAGCAGGTCCCAGAACCTTCACCACCTGGCTTCCGTGGGAAAAGGAGCCGTTCACTCATCCAGAGAGAGCGGAAGGGGGGCTCTGCAGTGAGCTTCCACTATTTCATCCCCACTTGACAGATAAGGAAACTGAGGCACATGATGTCACTTCCCTAAGGCCACCCTACTCTTGGCAGGGCGGAATCCAGCCTCCCACTCCTCGTCCCTGCTCTCTGCTGCCCCCTTCCCGAGGCCTCTGAGCCTCTGGCTTCCCTGCTAGGAGGATGGAAGGAGTTGAGATTGAAACACGGTCAGCACCACCTGGGTCAGGATGACGGCCGCTGCTCTCCAGCAGAGGCTGTCCCCTCGGGGCAGAGTCCCCAGGCCAATCCAGGCACTCAGCAGTTGTGTCTGAGCATTGTGCGGTGCTGGTCCCCAGCACCTGGTCCGGGGCGGTGAGGGCTGGTCCTGGGACGTGGCAGCTTCAGGCTTCCTCCGGCTCACACCTCCTGGTAGCAGGATGTTAAAATGTGTGGATTTTGGAGCAAATGCATCTGAATTCCAGTTATGGTTCTCCAGCATACTGGGTGTGAGCGACCCTGGAACAACAGGGGCCAGACCCCCTGTGGGGCTGAGAGAGGGCCACCCCTGGGCGAACTAGGGCCGCTGGGTGGGCGGGGCTTGGCTGAGGTCGGGGACCAGGCAGGGAGCTCTGAGCAGCGTCCAAACGACCGACCGTTGGTGTCTGTGGAGAGGGACGTGGTGAGCAAGGGAAAGGAAAAGAGGCCAGACACCATCCAGGCCGCAGCACGCAAGGGTGGCCCTGCCCACCACCGGTCCTCCCAGGCTCAGAAAGGGGAAGGCAACCCAGACCGGGAAGTGGCCGCTTCTGATGGCCACCTCACGGCCACCACGCCAGCCCCAGCAGGAAGTGGTCGGCCCCTTCCCACCCCTGGCAAGCCAGGCCTGGCCTGAGCTCACACTTGGGAAACTGCTAGCCCGAAAGTCCCTGCTCTCGGCGTGTTTAGGAGCAGCGTTTTATTCTTAGAAACCCAGCTCCAGCCCGGGGCCCCTGTCTTTGTGGCTGGGGGTCTGCAGACTTGGGTTCTCATGCTGTTTCTGCCACTTCCTGGCACCGAAGCCTTGGCCAAGTGCTTCCCTGTCTGGACGTGTTCCTCCTCTGTTAAAGGAGTGACGATCCCCCACCTGCAACCTTGCAGGACAGTGAAGACAGAGTCCTGAAAAGGTCAGAACCAGAAAGTCCCCAAGGCCTCTGACAGGACGATGCAGGTGGAGAGGATAGGAGACTGCCCAGGTCTCATGCCAGGTGGCAGCAGGGCCCTCTGAGGCAGGACTTGCCCCGCTCAGCTGCTTCCTAGCCATGGGACCTGGCCAGGTCAACCAGTCTTTTTCTGGGATGAGAAAATATGGCTTAGCTCCTTAAAGGATGTGTGTTGAAATGCTTTCCAAACTGTCATGTGCTGTGCACATGAGAGGCCTTGTAATGGAGCTGGACTGGGACTCAGGTCTCGTGGGTTTGTGTCCTTTGCTGTCCCCCATCCCCCCGGCTCAATGAATGGACTGAGTTCTGGGACCCAGAGAAGCCGCCCAGGGGAAGGACTTCTCTTGCTTTTCTTAGTCCTCTCCTCTCTGTATCAGATGACAGATTCTACTGAATCACTGGAGTCTGTGCTCCTGGAGGGGCCAGGTGTGAACTCCCCTCACCTGCACCAGTAGTCAGGTCATTGTCACCACCCAAGCCCACCTTTCCTGTAGGCCGGGAGGGCCCTCCTAGACTCCTGACCCAGCAGCTCTGGTGAGGTAGCTGTGCCAGGTCCCCTGACGCTGCTGGCTCAGACACCTCAGCCCAGCTTGGGCTTGAGGAGCAGGGCCTCAGAGAGACCTGGGCAGCAGAAGCTGTGAGGAGTAAGAGGCTAGCGCTCTGGGGGCAGGACCAGAGTCTGCGGGCCCGAAGAAGAGCTGGAGGCCCAAGTCACACAGAGCGGTGATGTATATGTGCATGTGCATATGTGTATACATGCATGCACCAATATCCATTTCCTAGGCAGAGAGTCTTACATTTTTCAAATACTCAAAGCCAAAAGTAAAAAAGAAATAAGTTGAAACTTCTCACAGCTCTTATAAATAAGATAAGGAAAGATACCTGGCATTCCAATTATGGCCACCTTTTCTAGGCTAAAAAAATGTCCCCTGAAAAATTCAGAGGGAGCCACTATCCTCCTCAGGATTTTGACAATGATTGACAATGATTGGGGCTAAGGAGACCAGGCCCACCCAGGAGAGAAGAAGGTGAGGTTAGGTCTCCAAGTCTCAGAGTTCCTAGCAGTCCTACCATTACCACCATGAGCACCACCATCACATCACCAACATCAATACCCAACACTATACCACCACCATTACTATCAATATCACTACCATTACCATCACCACCACCATCACCAAAACCACCACACAATACCACCACCATCACCATCCCCACATCACCATTACCACCACCAACATCACCAACACCCAACACCACCACCATTACCACCATCATCAATACCAATACCAACACCACCACACCATCACCACCATCTCTACCACCACCATCACCATCACCAACACCATACACCAACACCCAACACCACCACCATTACCACCATCATCAATACCAATACCAACACCACAACACCACCATTACCACACCACCATCACCATCTCTACCATCACCAACACCATACACCAACACCAACACCACCAACACCACCATTACCACCATCATCAATACCAATACCAACACCACCACACCATCACCACCATACCACCATCACCATCTCCACCACCACCATCACCATCACCATCACCAACGCCAACATACAACATTACCACCACCATTACTATCACCACTAACACCACCATCACCAATACCACTACCATTACCATCACCACCACCACCACCAAAACCACCATGCAATACCACCACCATCACCATCACTATCACCAACACCAACACCCACCACCACCACCATTACCATCACCACTATTACCATCTCCACCACTACCACCATTACCATCACCAACACCAAACACCAACACCCAACACCACCACCATCACCATCACCACCAACACCATTACCATCAGCACTATTACCATCCCCACCACCACCAATACCACCATCACCAACACCAAGCACAAACACTATCACCACCAACACCACCATTACTACCATCACCAAGATCAACACCAAAACCAACACTCACCACCACAGGGACAGCCTCACAAACTGGGCCAGCCAGCCTGCTTCCACCATTACCCTAAGTACCTCCCTGCCCAGTCAGCTTCCCCCAGAACCCTGGAGACCATCTCCAGTGTGGCTGAAAACCAACCAGGGTGTTCTGAGATGGCTGAGGACATCAGAAATAAAAATGGCGGTTGAAATGAACTCAACTGACCTGACCGTCATCTAAGACCCCTTGGAGATAGGAAGAATAGGAGCTCTTATTCACTTGCAACCGGAGGAATGGGTGTTGCTCCTTCCATGTTTCCATAAATATTTATTATTAGTGTAGCTGACAGCCGCCCAGCACCGAGTACCCACTGATCTAAGTACTTTAGACGCATGAACTATTCAGTCTTTGTAGGAAGCCTATGAGGTAGGTAGGGAAACAAAGGCACCCTCAGACACCTAGTAAACCGTGAGGCCAAGATCGGAGCCCAGGCATTCTAGTCCACAGTGCTAGCTCCTAACCACTAACCTCCACTGTCACATTGAGCCAGGCCAAAGAAATCCCAGGGGCACAACCCTGCTAGTGGCCGTGCGCCCCTTGAGGCATGGGCCATCTGATTTGCATGCTGAGTTCCCAGGCCCCACCACTAGGCCTGGCACACAGTAGGGACTCCCTGTTGTCTGAGTAAGTAAATTAATTAACCCTGGCTTCGAACCCTTCCCCCAGCTCCTGCTCCTTCCCCTCACCAATCACACAGGAGGGCAGTACACAAAGCTCTGGTTCTACCACCAGCCAACAGAGCGGCGTGTAGAACAAGGTATGGCTTCCTCCAGCAACCAGGAAGAAGGAATTAGGAGGAGAAGGAGGCGACACTTTGTGGCAGGCATGAATGCAGTTATCGACTCTAGACAAGTTGAGACAACCCCTGATGGGACACCATGGCTGATGCTCTCTGTTTAGTGGTTAAAGTAACTGCATTCCAGAGAGAAAAACGTTCTTGTCCAAGGTCACAGCAAGTGAATGGCAGAGCCAGGCTTAGAATCCAAATCTCCTGAGCTCTTTCCTCACTTAAACGCAAGGAAGGGCTGACAGATTCAGGGCTGGAACAGGCCTCCTCCTATCTGCAGAACAGCCTGTGTTAGGAGTTACTAGCCAGGGGCAACCCCCGCCCCCCTCTTTGCACATAGCCAGGCCGCCCCCTGGTGGCTGTGACTGGCAGCGTCCAGAACCAGTCACAAGTCTGCCCATCCATCAGCCAAAAGATACATCTCTACCTTCCTGGCCCAGACCTGACCCTAGGCTGCTTGGAAGACCCTGAGCAAGAGCACCAGGTTCCAGTCCCTTCAGGGAGGCCAACAGAGGAGGCACCCTAAGAACAGAACACAGAGTGCCAGGAATTACAGCCGCGGTGTGCCCAGGACTGTGGTTCCCCCATCTTCCTCGGGCGACACCATCCTATGCAGAAGGTGCGCGTATTCACCCTGACAGCTGCTCAAACTGAACAAACCAAGGCTCCAAGAGGAGATGTGACATTGCCACTGAGCCCACACTGGCTGATTTCAAGTCAGAGGCTTGGTCACTGGGCAGGTGCAGGCATCTAAGACTGGAGTGGTCCTGGAAGACTTGAGGGGGTGGGGCAAGATCCAGCTCCTTCCAGTGTCACCCGCTGATGACAATCATCGCTGCAAACGCCATTCTTTAAGCACACAGTGCTGGGGTCGGTGGTCTAAGCACATGGGTCATCTTTTTATTCACTGGCTTAATAAACCTCTATTGAGCATTTACTCATACGTGCTCAGTGCTGGGTCACAGCAGTGGACAAAACCGGCAAAAATTTCTGCCCTCATGAAGTTTATATTCTGGAAAAGTAAGAAAGTCAGTGGACAAAATAAATAAGCAAATATGTAGCGTTGCCGGTTGGTGACAACTTGTGCGGAGAACAAAGCAGGGAGGATTTGGGAAGGGGGTGGAGTTAAACTGTGGTCAGAGAAGGGGCCCCTGAGCCGGAGGAGGACAGTCACGTGGGTGTCTGGGGACAGCATCCCAGGCAGAGGCCCGTGGCTAACCAACCCTGGGTTAGAAACCATTGGCTGAGCCAACTTTTTGTCACTGTGACCAAAACACCCAACAAGAACAAATTAGTGGAGGAAAAGCTCATTTGTGCTCATGGTCTTAGGGGTTCAGTCCTCGGGTGGCTGACGCCACTGCTCTGGGCCCAGGGTGAGGCAGAGAAACATGCAGAGGGGCGCTGCTCTGTTCACGGCAGCCAGGAAGGGGTGAGGGGCTGCAGGGAGGAAGCACCCTTCTAGCGCACATCTCCAGTGACCCACACCCTCCAGCCACGCCCCACCTGCCCAGTTACCCCCAACAAACTAGGATGGGCCACAGTGCTCACAATTGGATCATTTTACCTCCGAATATTCCTGCGTTGACACAGGAGCTTGGGCCAGGCACCTCGCATCCAAGCTAGAACAACCACTGTGGTTCCCGTTTCATAGATTCCCAGCTCAGGGATGATTTTCTAAGTCTGGTTGAGAAGAGGCAGGGAAGATGGAGAAACTGAGGCCTAGTTGGTCATGCCTGAGGAAACAAGGTCAGTGGCAGCTGGGATTCAAACAGTGGTCTTTGCCTTCTCTACCAGAGATGTTTAGAGAGTGGCTTAAGATCCTCTGGTTTCTACAGTGTCATTTCTGGTGCCCCTGTAGGTCAGGGATGCCCCCAAAATGAGGTAGGATGCATAGAATCCAGAAGGGCTGATCCGTCCAGGTCAGGAACTAAGTTCAGCCCAAAGGACGCAGGGTTCTTTGATGGCCCTGCTGAGCCATGGTGGGACTGCAGGGGCCGTGCCTCCCCATGCCTCACCGCGTGTCCCCCATCAGAGTGAAGGTGCTCTGCTGCTTAGAGACGGCTGTGCCTCATGCTGACTGGCAGAGGAGAAGGGCCAAGGGACACCAATGAGCAATCTTAGACTGACCAGCCACTGCCCAGGAACCAGAGATCAGCCTGTGGCCAATGTCAGCGGCCAGCCTGGGTCTGAGGTTTGTGGTTGCAGCAGGGGTTAATCTGAAGCTGGAATCAAAAGTCAATCTGCAGCCAGATCAAGAGTCAGTACGTGGCTTCCTGCAGGGATACGCCTGTGAAAGAGTGTTCAGATCAGGACCTCATCTAACACAGACCAGGTGGGGCAGGGAATTCCTCCTGGCCAGTGGAAGAAAACTCACCAACTGAGGGTGCCAGGCTGAAGTCTGATCGCCACGCCAGGCAGGGCCAAATCAGCAGGTGCTCTAACCACAGAGATCCCACTGTCAAGCAGTGTGCTGGGCATAGTGGACAAGTCAGTCCCCTCCGGCCCCCAAACCTCCCCACTGTTCCAGCAGCTTGGGGAACATAGCTGGCCTAGCCCCCATCCACCCTTTTTAACATATGGAGAAACTGACCCCAGAGAGGGTCGGGACCTGCCCAATGCAGATGGGGGCACAGTGAGGACCAGAACCCAACACTCCAGGCATCCCCGGGGTTTTCTCCCTCTGAGGCCAGAGGTGGGGCCACAGGTTGATCCATTCATGAGGGGCAAGATTAGAGGGAGCAGAGGCTGTGGTTGGGGGCAGCTGGGCACAGAGGGGACTGCAGAGGCCCCCACTAGGAATTTTGGGATCACGAATTCTCATCATATGGACTGACGTCATTCACGGCTGCGGAGAGCTCTGTTCATTTGCTTGCTTGTTGATTAATTTACTTTATTTTAAATTTTTTAATAAAGCAAGAGAGGACCAGTGAGAGATATGTATATACAGAGAGAATCAATTCCATTTAGTTTTCCACTTGGCTTTTGTTGCTCGTGGTGCTGGGGTTCGAACCTGCGTCCTCACGCCTGCCAGGCAGGTGCCGTAACCACCGAGCCACTGCTCCAGCCCCTGATTAGTTTATTTGGCAAACGCCTTTGTAGGGAACCTCTTCAGGCCTCATTGTGTTCCTCTGTCAAATGCGCAGAATGCCTTCCCCGGTAAGACTGCGCACGGGCAGCTTCTGTTACTGAGCGGCAGATTGGCAGTTTGCGGCAGGGGCTTGTGCCTGCCGTCGCCTCAGCCCTTGCTTTGTCCTAGTGTGTACCAGCCAGAGCTTCCAGCGCCAGCACCTGCAACTCCATACCTGGCAGCTTCCCCTGGTCACAGGTCACAGCCAGAGTTAGCCCTCCCTAGGCACAGCCTCAACTGTGATGGAAGGAGGAGAGGAATTACCACTCAGGCTCCCCACTTTGACCAGGATAACTCAGCCTTTTACACTGTCCACCACACTTTAGTTTGGGTCTAAAATATCCCCCACAGGTCCCTGTGTTAAAGGCTTGGTCCCCAACATGGTGGAATAGGGACGAGGTGGAAACTTTCAAAGGTGGTGCTTGTGGGAGGTCTTTAGATCATTGGGGGTGTATCCTCCAAGGGGATCCTGAAGCTCTGGGCCCTTCACCTCTATCTCTCACTTCCTGGCATGAGATAAGCAATTTTGCCACATGCTTCTGGTAAGATGTGCCACCACAGGCCCACAGCAATGACACCTACTCGTCATGAACTGAAACACCTAAAAATCGAGACAAAAATAAACCTTTTGTCTTTATAAGTTGGCTATCTCAGGTATTTGTTATAGTAACAGAAAGCTGACTAACACATCTTTACACAGTGCCCAGCAAGACTGAGAGCATTGTCCAGAGCAGCAAGCTGCTGGGTAATGCCCTCCTTTTGGCTTCTTCCCTGTCCCTCTACAGGGGCTCTATAGGTCACACGTGGGCCACCTGCAGCCCACACCTTAGTTCTCGGGTCTGATTTTGGATACCTCATATACATCATCTTGTTGAGTCTTCTCAGTATCACTGGGAGGTGGTCTCACCGCACCATTTCACAGGAACCAATGATTAGAAGGCTCAAGGTCCTCGTCAAGTCACACAGCAAATGAACACCAGATCTGGAATTCCTCCCAGGCCAACACGCTCAACGACGACATTATGTGCCCCCCCCTTCCCTCCAAGGACCTCCCTCACAGTGGACACAGAGCAAGGACTTTGTAAAGGGCAGGGGAGTGCTGGCAGCATGGACGGCACAACATCGCTGGTTGTCACACGGCAGCGATCAGTTGTCGGGGTGCACCACTGTGCCCCTCTGGTCTTAACTATTAGTTTTTTATTTTATGATTTGAGCTTAGGTCTCTCATTAAGAAAACCTTCTCAACCCCAATGTCACAAATAGCCATTTTCTTCTTTTTAAAAAAGTGCTGCTCCTTCACACTTGGGGTTTACATCAGCTCATGTTTACGCTTTCTTTGGTGTGAGGTGGGGATCGCACTTTATCTTTTGTGTCTGAACACCCAGTTGGCCTAGCACCATTCTTTTTTTTATTTTTTAACACATGGGCTGCTCTGGAAATCCTGATTTCTGCTATATTCCAAGCGCCCATTTATGAGTGGATGTATTTAGAGGCTCTCTCGATTCCATTCTTTGATCACAATCCTTCAGTTACTAGTCATGATACCAAGTTCTTCTTTATCCTCTTTAAAGTTGTGCGGGTGCCTGAGTTTCCTCTTGCCATAAACACAGCAGCTGTGAGCCATGCGAGGTCTTCTCTTAGACCGTGGCATTCAGAAGTCTGCAAACAGCTGCACTGAGCCACAGGTGAGAAGGGCTGTGCTCCTTCCTGGGGCTCAGAGCACGATCCACTCCTTTGCCTTTCGCCCATTCTAGTGACTGCCTGCTCTCCTGGGCTTGGGCCCCTTCCTCCACCTTCAAAGGTCTTCCGCCATCACATCACCTTCTCTTCTAACCCGACTCCTCCTGCGTCCCTCCTTACGGACAATCTCTCCACCTTAGGATCCTTGATCACATCTGCAAAGTGGTCTCCGCTGTGGGCGGGACTCAGGTTCCGATCCATTCTAGGTAAAACTTTTCTCTATCGGTGGACTTGTGAAGCTGGAAAATGAATGATCTGCTCCCAAAATATAACAGGGGGACAGACATAAGATATTAGTTATATACACTTCCACTCAACAAGGCAGGAATAGAAGGGGGAAAGCCACTGCCAAGTGTGGATCTGGACCTTTCCCCAAAGGCCACGTGTGAGAGGCCTGGAAGGGAAACCTTTAGGGCCTGGTGGCAGGAAGCTGGGTGGCTGGGGGTGTGCCCTGGAAGGGGTGTTGAGCCACCAGCCCCTTCCTATCTCCATCTGTCGCTTCCCAGCCCCCACGAGGTGGATAGCTTTAACATCCCATGTCCCTCCGCCCAAAGCAACAGTGCCAAGCACACACGGACTGAAACCCCCCAAAGTCATGAGCCAGATGAATCTTTCCTCATCCAAGTTGATTACCTCCGGCAGGTCGTCACAGTGATGGAAAGCTGAGTGACATTAAGCAGCTTCAGAATCCAGGCAGAACAACTCCATAAGGTTTCCAGGCCTGGGAACCCTTGTCATAGGCGCGATAGCAATGACAGTGGCAGAAAGAGCTTTGCACCTTACCTCACATTATATGCAAAGACAAACTGGAATGAATTATGTGGACCTACATCAGCATTACTGTAAGTGGAAAAGCCAGGGACTGGACAGGTGGCTCAGCAGCTAGAGCGCTTTTCTGTCATGTGTGAGGACCTGGGTTTGAACCTGAGCACCACATACACAACTAAGTTTTGGAGAAACAAAAACCAGATTAAAAAAAAATTGACTTTCTCTCCCCACCAGCCTGCTCTGTCTTTAAATAAAAAAAAGAAGATCCAGACACCAAAGAGCACATAGTATATGATTATTTGATAAATGAAAATCTAGAAAAGATGTAACTATAGTGACAGAAAGCATGGTCGGGCAGCAGGAGGGCATGACCACCTCCAAAACAGCGTGAACATGGTGTCTCTTGAGGGTGATAGAAATGTTCTGTGCCCTGCTCGAGTACTGGCTCACAGCAGTAATCATTTTCAAAATATATCCAACTATGCACTCGAAACGGTGACTTTTATTGTACGCAAACTATGTTAATACAGGTGATTTGTTTTGTTTTGTTTTTTGGTAGCAGGGATTGAACCCAGGGGCACTTAACCACTGAGCCACATCCCCAGCCCTTTTTATTTTGAGACAGGGTCTCATTAAGTTGCTGAGGCTGGCGATCCTCCTGCCTCAGCCTCCCAAGTTGCTAGGATTGCAGGTGTGTGCCACCACACCCAGCAATAAAGGTGATTTTTAAAGTGTCTTGTCTACTCCTGGTATATGAAAGGGAGAGAGGAGAGAAGAAAAAAAGGTAGAGAGGGAGGAAGAAAGGAAGTAAACAGAAAGAGGAGTGGGGAAGAAGGAGGGAATGGGGAAGGGAGGGTCAAGGCTGACAGACCTAGGTTCCAGGTGCCTTGAAGATGTGGGCTCAGGCTGCAGGACCTCTGGGCAGACCTAGGGGAGTTTCTGGGTCAGAGAAGCAAACAGAACATATGGATTTCCGTCCTGGGTCCCCTGAGTCTCCTTAGCAAGTCCCGTCTTTGCTAGGCATCAGTTTTTCTTGAGAGCAGGAATCTTAGTCTCCAGGACAGCAAACTACAGTTGGGGTTGGGGAAGGCACCGGCTCACACAGAGGAGGGCAGAGCCAGGGGCCAGGTGTGTCATTTCACCCCAAGTCCCACTGTTTAACCAACACATCAGCTTCCTGGCGCTGGGCTCCTGGGGCCCGGGGGATCCCTGGCATCCTCTGCGCTTGCTTCTCCCCGGCCAGGGAGCCACCTCCACACACTCCAGGACAGCTCTGCAGAGGGCTCTTCTCGGCCCTTACAGGAGGCATGAAGAGCTCAGGCTCTGGGGCCAGGCGGCCTGGAGTTCAGATTCCGGACAGCCGCACGGTCCATGCCTGCTTCTCCACCTGTGAAGCAGGTAGAGTGGTCTCACCCACCTCCTAGAACAGGGAGGCCTAAATAGTGGCCCCGGGTGCAAAGATCGCAGCGGAGCCTGGGCCCAGGTGCTGGCCATTGTTGCTGCTGACCACCTGGCTCGCTGGCCTGCAGCTTCCGAAGGCCAGGCCCGGCCACCCAACGCAGGGCTGAGCGGAGAACGGCCACCTTCCTGGAGGCCCAGCCCCAGGCCCTGCCCACGTCAGTCTTGCCCACACAGGGTCCTCCACTGAGCCGCCAGCCGATTGTGACTTTGGGGTCTCAACTACCAGCCTCGGGGATCTGGTGGGTCCAGACCATAGGCCTAGCTGGGCTGGGCACCTGTGGAGGTGACAGAGGGAGGGGACAATGTGAGGTAGATGCCCAGGTGCCCAGGGCCACTGCTGTGGGTGCAGAGGGGGCTTCATGCTGCTGACGCCAGCCCAGGCAGTGAAGGGTGAACTGGGTGGGTTGAGTGGGCTTGTGGGGAGGCCATGGGCAGTGGCCCTGAGACTGGTCACCTTGCTGATGTGGCCAAATCACCTCCCCGAGCCTCACTGTCTTCTCTGTGGGATGGGGTCAGGGCCCAACCCCATCCCTTGCCTCAAATGCTGCCTGGAACTTGGACCCGGCCCTATGTGGGTGCTTGGGTTGCTCAGGACAAAGGCTGGAGGAGCATTCTGTGGATTTTCTCTGCTTTGCAGATGGGGAAATTGAGGCTCAGGAAAGGGGCCTAGAACTATCAGGGAGGACCCCTGGAGGAGCCTGGGCCCCAGGTTTTGGAAGCAGCCCTCCCCAGCAAAGTCCTTGTCCCCCCAGCCCCCTTCTTTCACCTGGAGGTCAACATGAGGGCTGTTGTTTCCCCACTTCCTATTTTTCAAGATCAACACCAAAGTGGTAACCCAGAACCTTCTCAGGCAATGTCTGTTCTTGCCCTCGCCCCACCAGCCCACCTGCTGAAACCCATCAGGGGGAGGCCGGCAGCACCCAGACGGTGTAGGCATCCAGGGGAGGCAGTGTGTCCTGAGCACTCCATCCAGTCCCCCTGCTTTGGAAAGTCCTGTGCCTTGTGTTAGCCATGCGTTTCTGAGACCCCTGAACATAACACCAATGTGAATAAGGACGGGGTAAGGGAGAATTGCTGCCATAAGTTCAGCCCTTAATAAGTGGATGTTGCTTGAAGCACTCTAGAAACATCATTTAAATCCCAAACAAGCCCAGGAGAGAGGCACTGCAATTATTCCCATTTGACAGATGATGGAAACTGAGGCTCAGCAAGGTTGAGTAACTTACCCGAGGTTACCCAGCTAGAACGTGGAGGGGCCAGAATTAGAACCTGCTGGCTGTAAGATATTGACCCTGTCATAACCCTCCATTCCACCCTGTTGAGGACATCAGCTTCTCTGCCCACCCTTACCCAGGGACAGTCATAAGCAGCCTCGTGGCAGCAGCAGCTAACATGAGAAAGAACACTGTGTGTCACCCCACCCCGTCCTGCGACCACTTCCTTCCTCCTCTGACTCTGCATGGACCAGGCTTCCCTGCACCTCCACAGCAGGGCACGCAAGTCCCCTCCTACCGCTCACCCCCTGCGGCCACGCTACTGCTCAGTGCAGGGCCATCAGCCCTAGGGCTCCTGTGGACTTCTCCTTGTTCCCAGTTGCACGAGTTAGTCACCTCGTTTCTATTGTTCATTTATTCAGTGGCTGGACACCACACCTTATCAGGGCTCTGGGAAGGCCAGGATGGTGGAGACCTTGGACTGCAGGCGTGGTCGCTGTGGTCGGTCCTGGGGCAGCAGCCAGTGACTGAAGCCACACTCCCCGCCCTGGCATTGGCCTCTGCACACCAAAAAAAAAAAAAAAAAAAAAAACCTGAGAGAGGAGGGGAACTGGGGGCAGACGACACCTTGAGGGTCCTCCAGCCACCCAGCCACCTCAGGGACAGGCACTGCCCCCCCACCCCACCACACAGCCTCCCTGCAGCTCCCTGCCTGCTTCCTGGCCCCTGAGTCGTGGAGGCAGCAGGAGGGGCAGCAGCGGATCTCCCAAGGTGAAGGACAAGAGTGATGGAGCGGGGCTGGAGGGGTGGATCAGCAGTTACGGTGCTTGCCTGGCATGCGCAAGTACACAAGTTCAAACCCCAGCACCACGTGCACAACGAAGTCTCGGAGCAATGAAAGCCATGTGAAAAACTAAATAAAAATTGATTCTCCCTCCCTCCCTCCCTCTCTCTCTCTGATCCTTTCTCTTAAAAAAAAAAGAGTGGTGGGGGACACCCTTCCACCTGTCCCCCATCACCTTCAGCATCGCCAAGGCCCATGGCACCCACATCCCTCCTCACTGCATCTGTGTCTCCATTGCCACATGCTGTCCTCTGCTAGGGTCTCTTGCTGATGGTGTCACAGCCCTGGAATCCCTGTCATCCTCCCCATTGTCCTACAAGTCCTGGCCCCTCCTCAGAGGTGAGCCCGGCCAGCTTGTCTCCTCCACCCATCATTAAAAAAAGAAAAACCTGTGTAGACATTCTAGACCTACATGTGTAGGACTTGTTTTACACAAATGAACCATATCAGAGCTGGGGATGTGGCTCAGCGGTAGAGCACTTGCCTGGCATGCACAAGGCTCTGGAAAAAACAAAACCAAAACCCATCCCATCCCATACCTGTGTTTCTCTGACTTGCCATGTCTTCCTTATTTTTTGAAAGTAGAGTGTGATTCTCCCCACATTGGTGCATGGATCTGTCATAATCATTACCACTGCAGATTTCATACAGAAAACAACACAGAAAGGCTAAATCCCCTGTACTCTCGAAGACCCTTTCCTTATGTACATTAATTCAGAAGCAAAAGCCCCACATACGGTGCATTCTCTTGTGTCCTTTTCCAGCCTCCTTCACACGCGCACAGGGTCTTGCTAGGGGGCATCACGCTGTTCACATTGCTCTGTGATTCACTTTTCTTTTTATCTGTCTTTCTTGGAGACTTCTTCAGATTAGTGAATTTGGATGTTACGGACTTTGTTCAGCCACTGAAGAGTATTCCATCCTCTGGACGTACCACAGTGCACTCCCTCCTCCCCTTTGGATGGACACTGCAGTTAGTTCCAGACCTTTGCTGTGGTGGAGATGAACACCCTTTCCTCTGTGTCTTTACACCCTCTGCTTTAGTACTGCTGACCCAACAAGCACAATTTTAGGAGGAAAAGTTGATTTGTTTCAGAGAGTACGCGTGTGAGAGTGTGGCTGTGCATGAGTGTGCGAGAGAGCATGTACGAGTGTGTGGTGAGCGCGTGTGTTAGTGTGTGTGAGCATGTGCTTGTGGGAATGTGTGCGAGTGTGTAGCAAGTGTGTGTTTGTGAGTTGTGCGAGCGTGTGTGACTCTATTCGGCTGGAGCGGTGAAGATCCTGGGTTCCCGGTCTGGCTCATCCTGGATGGCAGAGGAAAGCGGGTGAAGATAAAGCCAGAGGAAAGGGTGGAGGCCAAACTGCCTTCCCTTTTCCCCCAGACAACTAAGAGGATTTTCAGGCAGAAGAGCAGCAGTATGAGGATGGCAACCCAGGGGGCTCCAGGGCAGCTCCTCCCTCCCTCCTGAGAGAGTGTTTAGTGGTGTGTCCTGGCTACCGGCCTGCTGCATGCGGGGCGCTCCGGAGCATGCCAGGCCCGGAGCAAGGTAAACCGTCACCGTCCAGGAAGACTCCTGAGAACTCAGGGCAGGGCCCAGCAGCTCCTAAGCCTGGCTGCTTGTCAGGGTCACGGGGAGCTCTGAGAGGGACAGGTTCCTGGGTCACTGCAGAGGGAGTCTGGCTCAGGGTGCCTGGGTTGGGGCCTGGGCACCTGTGGAAGGGTATCCAAGCCCAGCACTCCTAATGTCCAACTAGCCGTGGTTCCTGGAGTGTGGACACACAGGGGACCGAGGGATCCCACATGGTCACAGGAGCTGCCGCCGCCCCAGACCCCTCCCTGCTTCAGCTGCAGCACTGCCACTCCCAGGGTATGGAAGAGGACACCGTAAGGGCTCCTGTTATGCTGCTCAGCGGTTTACGATTTATTATGCATTCTATAAAGCACCGGAGAGAAGTTCAAAGGTTCCGGCACAAGCAGTGGTAAAATGTTCCAGGAGACGGACTTGCTTGTTACCCCGAATCAACCTTTACACATTATGTACAAGTATCATCATGCTGTACCCCAAAAGTATGTACACTTGGTTTTTTTTTTTAAAGAAAGAGGGGACAGAGAGAGAAACAATCTTTATTTAGTTTTTCACGTGGCTTTCATTCCTCAGACACTTTGTTGTATACGTGGTACTGGGTTTGAACTTGCGTCCTTGAGATTGCCAGGCAAGCACCGCAACCGCTGAGCCACCGCTGCAGGCCATACGTACACTTGTTAAGTGTCAGAAAAGAAATAGTCTGGGCTGGAGCCGCAGCTCAGTGGTTGGAGCACTTGCCTGTCTTGCGGCAGGACCCAGGTTCAAACCCCAGCACCACATGCACAACTCAGTGTCAGAAAACAGAATCCAGATGGAAAAAGTAAATAAAATAGATTCTCTCTTTAAAAAACCAGTGTGAGGGGCTGGGGGTGTGGCTCAGCGGTAGAGCGCTTGCCTAGCGTGCAGGAGGCCCTGGGTTCCATCGCCAGCACCACGCACCACACACAGCATATGCAGGGAACTGGAGATTTGCAGGCATGCTGCCCGGGTGAATCCATGGATGGACAAGTTTCTCCTACTCCTCTGAGCCTCAGTTTGCTCCTCTGTAAAACAGGGATAACAAGAGCAGCCTAGCAGGGTGGTTGCGAGGGACTTGACTGAGTGCCTGGTCATTGGCAGCGGTGGCCTGCTGCAGTTGAGTGAGTTCTGTCATTATTCCCCTGTCTGGGGTCCAGGGTCTCCTCCCCAGGGCCTGCTGAACTCTCATCGACCTGGCTGCCCTCATTGATCCAGTTAGGAGCGCCCTGGGAACCCTTTCTGCATGGACAGGCCACCCTCTGCCCTAGGCGACTGCCCTTTGCCAAGTTCACGGTCTGGAGTAGCCGGCCAGCTGGGTCTTCCGATAATGAGACCTCGCCCTACCCAAAGGAGCTCCCCTTACTCTCCCTGGATCCCTGACCTTGCCTGGAGGGCTCCCTCCTCCGCTCCTGCTCCTCAGGGCCGCTGCGGGCTCTCCTCCGCCCCGGCTGGACTTCATGTGCAGCCCCCGAGCCTCTACAGCTGCCTGGCATGTGTTCCGGGACACAGGCTACGCAGAGTCCGGGTCTAAATCTCAATTTGGCCCCTAGTAGCTGCTACAGATTGAATATTTGTATTCCCCAAATTCATATGCCATAACTCCCAGAGTGGCCATCTTGGAGATGTGACCTCTAAGGAAGTCTGTAATTGTAAATGAGGTCATAAGAATGGGCTGGTTCCAACAGGATTAGTTTCCCTGCTAGGTGAGAGTCCTCCCTGCATGGGATCTAGAAGATCCTGAGGTCTTCATCCGGCAGCCTCCAAGCCAAGAGTGAAGCCTCACTCAGAGGAAACCTGCCTGGCCAGCGCCTTGACTTTGAACTTCCAGTCTCCAGAACTGTGAATTGTTTAAGCCACCCCATCTTCAGTGTTTGATTATGGCGACCTTGAGCAGACTGAGACGCTCCGGTGACCTTGAGCGCTCCGGTGACCTTGGGCAAGTTCGTTAGCCTCCCTGGTCCCTGTTTCCTTATGTGTAAGCCAGGCGTGTGAAGGGAAGTGCCTGCTCAGCCTCCAGGTCCTGCACCTGCTCCGCGCTGTCCCCTGTCCACGCTCAGCACCCCTCCCAGCACTGAGTCCATCCTACTCCATCCCCAGGACTCTCGTGGCTTTCTGTCCTGTCCTTTCCCAGAACTCCTAGACCCCTTCTGAATGTGTCCTAGCCTGGGCACTCGGTCTGAAGTCCTTGGTGAGTGCGAATAGTCCCCGCCCACATTGTAGGCAGGCTCAGGCACTCCTGTGCCTCAGTTTACTCTCTGCCAAGGAAAACAAGGTCAGGGCAGGTGCAGGGGAAGTGCTGAAGACAGTGGAGTCTGAAATTCTACCATCAGAAGCCGCTCATCTGCAGGCAGTCTCTGTCACTGTCACTGGGGCTCCGCCTCTTTGGTGAGAACCTCCTGGCTTTGGCTCCAGAGCCTGTAGTTATGATGATGCTAATGAGGGTGATGTTTATGGGGCTCCATGTGCATTGTCTTATTTGACATCCTCCTGAGGGTGGCTCTGTGACACTCCCTTCCACAGGGGAGCTTGAAGCCTCAGCTGGGGGAGGGGCTTGTGGGAAGTGACCAAATTGAGATAGGAGAGCTGGTGAGGCTGATCCAGACCCGCCTGGCCTCTCTCCTCCAGGCATAGCCTAGAATCTTCTGAGAGCCAAGCTTCATCAAGAGCCCAGTCACGGAACAGGGAGGATCAACTCAGGCCCCATGGACTGAGCATCGTGCAGCGTGAGGACAGGAGGGGGAGTCACCCTGCCCACCCGCAGCTTGACCCGCAGCCTCAGCTCTGCACAGAAAGAGGGCTGCACTCAGCTGCCCTGCTTCTCAGTGGCCCCTTCTCAATTTTGACCCACACTGGGCACGAGAAGCTGCCTCCCGAGACCCAGGAGTGCACACAGGGAAGGACACCGAGGACACCAACCACTCCACCACAGAGTACCCGGAACTCATCTGCAGAGGGCCTCGCTCCACCAGGGATTCGGGGACTCCAGGAGCATAGACTGGAGCCGAGGGGGAGAGGGAGTCCCCTGAGGGGTACAGGGAAGGAAGGGGCTGGAGCTGCTGCAGGGACTGAGGGGAGGTGGGCAGGGAGAGGCTGCAAGAAGGGAGGTCAAGGACATGGGCCTTGCAGGCCATACTGAAGGGCCACTCTGGAGAGAAGTGGCTAAAGCACATCGTGCTCTGTATCACAGGGCATGTAGCACTGCCTCCTTACCGGAATGAGGAATATGGACAGGCAGACCCGCTTCGGGGGCAGTGGAGGGAGGCCTGCCCCCTCCAAGGTGATAATGAAGACGCTTGCTGGGAGACCTGCAAGACAGAGCTGGAAGGAACAAAGGAAGTCAGGAAAATTCTAGTGCTGCTTCAGCTTGTGGCCTGCAACAAGGCCCTTTGCCCCTCTGGGCCTGTTTCGGTGGCATACAACAGGGGCTGCCGGTTGACACTTTTTCGCCTCTATCATGAAAGGCAGGGCCGGTCCGATGGTGCTGCCCTTCACAAAGGGCTCCATGCCCAGTCCAAGATCAGGCTCCCCAGAGCACCTCTGCCCCCAGCCACACCCTCACGATGGAGCCCCCAGCACCGACCTGCCCTCCCCAGAAGCGGGGAATGGAGACAGAAAGTCGTTCCTAAGCCATTAGGGGCCTGGCGTCCCTGCCCCAGCGCCCAGCCTCCCCTCTGCCACAGCAGAGATGTAATGATGTTATATTGCTTTAAAAGCCAGGCTCCAGCTCTCCGCCTCTCTGGAGAGAATCCTGTCAGATCCCAGCAGGACCCTTGAGGGGCAACAGGACCTGAGTCCCCACCATCACTGGTGGGGGGTTGGGAGGGGCAATCCCCAGGGGAAAAGGTGGCCTTCCTGGCCCCCAGCTCCAGGCCAGAGTTCTCCAGATGTGGGTCCAGGTGAAAATCTCTTCTGGGGTCAAATCCTCCAGGGTCAGCCTTGCTCCACCCAAGGGAGTCTGCCCTGACATTTGATCCCCATATTGGATCAAGCAGGTGAAGCAGTAGGAGAAAGTGACGGAAGAAAGAAATTCAAGCTCTGCCCTGGCTCTGGCCTTACTCACAGTGTGATTTGGTGTAAGTATGTCATCACTGGAAGCTACTATTTTTCTAGCTATAAAATGGGTGTAACCATTTGGGGCCTCTGAGAAGTGGGTTCCAGGATGGGGTCAGACACGCAGGACACGTAAAGGAGAACAAATGGGGAGGAGAACAGGGAGAGAGAGAGGGCATGGACACATGTGTGGGGAGGACCCCAGGCCAGCGTTTGGGGCTGGCTCAGGAGCAGCCAGAGAGGACGCGTCCGTGCCCTCGGCCACCAGGCTGCCTGCAGCAAAGTCTCCTGAAGACTAGCAGAGCCTCTGCCATGATGGTTCCTGTCCCCACCTTTCTGTGCACAGATGAGCCATGTGCCCACTAGGAAGTGCTGTGCTCACACAAGGGACTGTGCTGACTGTCCTGGAGAAGAACTTGAGGGGGAGGATTCAAGGAAGGGTCTGGGGGAAAGAGATGGGCCCTGCCATCAGCCCTGGAGACTCCAGGACCGGGTGAGGTTTACACCACCCCTCGGGCCACAGTGGGGAGGCTGAGGGCAGGTTGAGGTCAGACTGAGGTGCATATGGAAGGTCAAGGCGAAGAGTTGGGTCTGTGGACACTGGGGAGCCACTGAGGCCTGGCTAGCAGAGTCGCCTCACGAAGGTTAACCCGGCCTCAGTGGGCCTGGTAGGTCCAGTGGGGAGGTGGCCAGCCTGCAGCCAGCACTTCCCATCCCCAGGCCTCACTGACCAGAGGGTTTTTCCACCCTAGGCCAGGCCTGTCTGGCCCTCCCCAGGAGACAGCTCTTACTTCTCCATTCTGTGGTGGGCCAGCTAGAGTGTGGCGGGAAAGCAGCCCCCAGGCTTGGCCTGTGGGACTCGCCAGGGTGGCCACGCTCCCCCTACCAAACCCCAGCCCTGGTTCCCCTTCTTGAAGTCACGGCAGAAAGGAGGCCAAGAGTCTCAAATGTTTGTCCTTCTCTTTGGGCCTTGGCTTACCCGGCACAGCCTCTCACCCCACTCAGGCTTTGCCACGCCCCGCCCTGGGCACCCCTGGCAGCTCCCTGCCATGACAGTCATTAACTGAGCACTTACTACATTCCAGGGACCTTGTTGAATGCTTTCCTGAACTACCTCACCAAATTTCTAGTTCAACCCTGAATATTATCGACTTTAATTTCTATTTTTCAGATGAAGAAACCAAGGTCAGAGAGGTCAGCCACCTGTCTGCAGGCAAGCAGTGGTCGATGGAGTATTTGCATCCAGAACTCTCTGACTCAAAAGGTCACTACAAACCACCTCAACTTACGATGTCACCTTACAGTTTTTCAACTTCACAATGGTGTGTGGGCATGATATTGTTCTGAATTTCAGGCTTTGACCTTTTCCCCGGCCAGCGATACGCAGCTCGATTCTGTCTCGTGACATCACCAGGCAGCGTATCATAGTGGAAACAACTGGTCCTCTACCATGTGGGGTGGAAGGAAAGACGGTGGAATAGAGGATGGGTGAATTTTCCAGCTGCTCCGCGGGGCATTGCACAGCTATGTCCAGTGGGTTGGGTGCAGCAAATACATTTGTTAATTAATTAATTTATTTATTTAGGGTACTGGGAATTGAACTCAGGAGCACTTAACCTTGGTCTTCTGAAATTTTTTTTTTTTATGTTTTTAATTTTGAGACAGCATCTTGCTAAGTTGCTCAGGGCCTTGCTAAGTTGCTGAGGCTGGCTTTGAATTTACAATCCTCCTGCCTCAACCTCCGGAGCCCCTGAGATGACAGGTGTGTGCCACCATGCTGGCACAAATGTGTTTTTGCCATGACAATATTTTCAACGTAGGTTGGGTGCCCAGGAAGAGCATCCACATGCGATATGCAGATAAAGTGCATGAGGCTGATATTCGGTTTGATTTCCTTCTGTTGAACAGGGAGAGGATTGTTGGATTATTCCAGAGTGTGCGGCTCCTCCTTTCAATGGGCATGGAAGCGGCTCTTTCCCATGAGCACCTTCCCGTGTATCTGATCATCCGCCGGAAAATGGCCGTGAGGGGCAGGCACAGAGTCAGAGGCCGTGTCAGCCACTTGCTGGTGAGGGACAGATCCATCCCTGCAAAGCTGAGTCTCCTCACCTGGACTACATACCTGCCTCAGAGCCCTCGTGAGCATGCGCGAGTTCATCAACATACACACAGCTGTGCCCCGCACCAAGGATGCATCAGCAGCTTTTCTCATTATTTCTAGAAATGGGATTACTGGGTTTGTGCATTTTCTAACATTACCAGATTTGCCAAATTAAACTGTCCCCACACCGCTGAGGACATGAGTACCCCCACCCCATGACAGGTTGTCCCCTCCTTCTGGAAGGTTACTAAGAACCACTGGAATGCAGATCTCCCACTGGACTCCTTCACAAAGGGCTCTCCCAGACTCCTCAAACACAGGTGTTCCTCAGTTGATAACGGAGTCGTGTCCCCATAAACCAAAATAACTCGAAAATATGGAAGGTCAAAAATGCACTGGAGGCACCTAAGGCCCTGGAAGCTTCCAGCTTAGCAACAGGGAATTCTCTGGATGTTCCCACCCATGGCTGCAGGGCTGAGCGGTGGAGGAGGGCTCAGCTGGCAGCCGCTGTCCAGCATCCTGAGTGTCAGACCATGCATGTCTGGCCAGGAAAAAGATCAAAATTCAAAGGACAGTTTCTACCGAATGCATGTGGCTTCCACAACACAGTGGGTTGGAAAATGACAAGGCTGAACCATCCTAAGCTGGGGACCTTCTGTACTACAGACCTCATATTTAACCAAAACACCAAACCCCACGCTAATCCACAGACCCTGTCTTCCTTCTGCCTGGGTTACTTTCCCCACTAACCATCTTCCATCCAAAAAGATTCTGTCGCTGAGGTGCAGAGGAAGAGCCCCGGCCCGGGGGTCAGGGAACATGGGTCTGGGGGATAGCTCTGCTACCACCCCACTGAGCTGCTTGAACAGGACCCATGGCCCCTCCAGCCTCAGGGTCAGAACTAGAGGTGAGAGAGGCTGCTCTCACTCAGACTCCTACGACTGCTGAGTGGACACCGCACAAAGGGTCCCCTTGGCCCTCAGCACCTGTCTGCCCCAAGTCCTGGCCTTCCTCAGTTTTCACATCTGCAAAATGGGTCTGGGAGGCTCGGGAGGTGAGCACTTGGAGTGAATGAGAGAGAGCTGACTACAGAAGGGCTTTGCCAGCTCCAGGAGGCTGGATCTAGGATACAGAGCAGGGTGAGTGTGAAGTGGGAGAGAGTGAATCTGTCTCCAGGAAATCAGAGACCCACACCCAGGACAGCAATGGCAGGAAACACATGCAGGATTCAGAGAGAACGCTCTGTGTGTGTGTGTGTGTGTGTGCACGCACGCCCACAAGCATGCATGCCCTCACGTGCACGTGGCAGAAGGGGCAGATGCCACACTGATTAAGAGCAAGAGATGCACTTGGAATGTCACTCCTTCATGCGCTTAATGGCATCCTAAGGCCTTCACCCTTGGGAAGCAGCCCCCCTTTGGACTTAGGGATTCTGCAGCGACACAGGCCACTAGGATTTGTGTGAGGCTTGAAGCCAGAGGAAGATGCTGGAGCTGCACCCCGGAATCCAGACTGTGCAGGGTGAGGCAGGAGGTCAGAGGTGGAGAGTGACAAAAGCAGAGGGCTGGTGTGGAGAGGAGCCTGCACATCCTGCCCAAGTTCATTTCACTGGTGCTTCAAAACAATCTGCACTATCATGAGTTCCATTTTAGAGATGAGGAACGGATTTAGAGAGGGGAAGTGTCTTGCCCAAGGGCTTAAGAACCTCTGGGGGATCTTGTGCTCTGTGGCCTCTCCAGAGGTTGAAGACTTATATTCAGCCTTCCAGGGAAAAAAAGCAGGGCCTCTGTGCCTTCCCACCAGCACCCCCGAACCCTCCTGTGCTGACTTCAGCAGACTCTGCCCCACAGGTCACTCAGCCTAGGTGGATCTTGTGCATCTGTGACCACTGGACACTCCAGGCTGCAGGATCCCCTCAGTCAGAGCCCATCCTCTCAGGGTTCCCACCCCCTGATGGTGACAGCTGGGCCTGGCCCCATTAGCACCATTTCCACTAACAGCTCTGAGGTCTGGGGTGGCGCTGATGGGCTCCCCTGGGGCCCAGCCCTCTCTGTAGCACAGACTCCACCATCCTGGCCACAGAGGCCACAGCCTCCCCACCCCTTCCATTCGGAGCCCTCAAGTCAACCCTGAGGCCCTCCTGGGAGAGCCAGGCTCCCACATCAAAAGTGCCCAAGGGCCCTGGCCTTGGGACGAGGCCATCAACTGACATCATGACAACGCCTTAACAATAACAGACGCTTCTGCCCATGCAGGAAAGGCTCCCAGTGTGCCAGCAGCTGCTGGGCAGTTTATGGACAGGGTGACTTGTTCATACAATTCTAAAGCCATGTTCACCGTGCCCATTTGACAGATGAATAAACCGCCTTCCACTTGCTTCCCCCAAGCCAACCTGAGGCAAGGGCTTCCTTTGTTTATGAAGTGATACCAGAAAGAAAGGGGAGAACTGAAGCAGGGGCGGGAAGAAAGTCATTAGCACCGTGAGCAACTGGAGCTCCAACCCCCGGGGAACACGAGATGGTATAGGAGATGCTTCAGAAGCATCCCAGCCCAGGGCGGAGGGAGCTGGGGTGTTTGTCTGCTGACACCCCAGGCTTCATTGTCTGAGTGCTCTCAGGGACTTGCAGCTGGCCTCGGAGCTCCTGTCTCGCTCACCCTGCAGGGAAAGACCTCGGGCAGGTCCTGGGGTCGGAAGTAAGCATCCCTAAGTGTGAAGAAGTGAGAGCCAGGGCCTCACGAGGCAAGTGTCATTAGGGTCTTCTTTCAGAGGTTCAGAGAGGGGTAGACACTTGCTCAAGGTCACACAGTTTACCGCTGGTAAATCCAGGATTTTAATCCAGATCTACCCAATCCCTGGGGTGGGCGTGGGACCAGGACTAGGGTCTGGGTCTGTCTGGAGTAGGCTGTGCAGCTCAGTTCACCTCTCTACCATCCCAAAGCTACCCTTGAGCCTTGTCCAGGAAGAGGTCAGGAGAGGGGTCAGGAGGCCCCTGAGTTCTCCAGGAACCAACTCTTCCTTGCCCAAGACTGGCTGTAGGGGCGTTGGGGAGGTCAGCCAGGTTTATTTTGCCAAGAGAAGCCAGAATTGCCCAGGACTGAGAAAAGACAGCACCGCCCAGTGCAAGAGGGTGAGGGTGAGGGAACGAAGGAGTGAATGCATGAATGAGCGTGCTGGGCCAACAGTGTTGCTTCCCTTGCAGCACCCTGGCCTTGCACCTCCTCCCTCAACTCCACCCCTGGAGTCCCAGTGCCCCCACCTGCAGCCCACAGGGAGAAATGTGTCATTTTGCTTTGCATGTCTCCATGCTTTCAAATCTTTCGAGCCTTGTCGACATTCAGCAATTGTGAAATGTTACATAAACCCCCAGGTTCTCAGCCTTACTTGAAGAAGCAGAGGTCTGGTGGACAAAGCCTCCTTCCTGCACTGTGCTCGGCAGTGCATGTGCCCTTGCAACCAGCACAGACTCTCCAGTTTGCCACAGTCTGCAGCACTCCCTCTTGCCTCCCTGACCACCCAGGCCAATGTCAGGGGCATGTTGCAGCTTGCACGTGACCGCTGGCCATGTAGAGAGGAAAGTACCAGGAGCTGGAAATCTGGAAGCCTAGGTTCTTTCTTGCTGCGTGACCTCAAGCAAGTCCTTCTCCTTTTTGTGCCTCAGTTGCCTCCTTTGTGAATGGAGGGACCATATAGGTGACTGAGAGCCTTCTTGCACACAAGGTTGCAGAACTGATAAAGAGGCCAGGGGAGCCAATCAGTCTTGCTTGGGGCAGGGCTTTGTCCAGTAGGACAGAGGTGCAAAGAGATTGCAGACCCTCAAACCCCAGCTGCACAGCCACCCAGTGGAGGGACACCCCCTTCTGATAGATGGTTCACTGTTGCTGGGGTCCATGAACATGCCCAGCATGCTGGCACCAGGTGAAAGAGCCAGATAAGACTCCACTTCCCAGTCCTTTAGCAAAAGATGGAAATGACCAGGAGCTGCAGCAGAAAGCAAACCCCAGGCCAGAGTAAAATGGGAATATCCATGATCAGCTTGGACACCCAGGAAGTTACGGAAGAGGTGATCTTCCAGCTGAGCTCCTGCAGATCAGCCCCGAGAAGTTATCAGGGGAGAGGGTAGGACCTGGGCTGGTACAAATAGCCCCTGTCCAGAGCAGAATTTCAGAGTAAATTCAACCTTAAGGCTTCAAGGACCTCCTCTGGGCTGGGCACTGTGTTTGGACACCAGCCAGTCACTTCCTAAATATCAGTTAAAATCATCTTGATCTTCGCGATATTGACTGTCCCAAGACCCTATCTGCGAGCCTCCAGGGCCTCCTTCCTGGAGTTACCAACTCCCTAGAGTATTGGTAGAAGAACCAGGTGATAATACTGACAGATCTGCCTAACTGTCCTGTGCACGGTTGGGGCTTCTTCCATATGACACTGTGGTTGACAGGGCTGGCTCACAACGCCCACACTCGCCTCCCACTCCTCACACCCACAGGGCGCCCACACCCAATTCCACACTCGCTCACGCCCATTCCTTCCCTTGCACAAAGTGCTTGCAATGTGCTGGCAAGCGACAGCAGGCCGGCCCAGGCTCGGGAGGCCCCGCCCCGCCAGGGCCCCGCCCCTCGCTGGCCCCTCCCCTCGCACCCCGCCCGGGGGCCCGCCCCTCGCTCTCCCCGCCCCCGCCCTGGCCCCTCCCCTCGATCCCCTCCCGGGCCCCGCCCCTTGCTCTCCCCGCCCCCTCGCTCTCCCCGCCCCTGGCCCCTCCTCCTCCCGCCTCCCCGCCGCCGCTCCCCGCAGGCCCTGCACTGCCCCGTGGCGCTGTCGGGCTCCACAAGCCACAGCCTGCCCTGACTCCCACAGCCAAATCGAGTCAAAGACCAATTAATATTCTGATACCTGTGGCCAGCTGAAGTGATGTCGAGCTGATGATTTCTTTTTCCATTTTACTCCAACTGTGGTTTCGTTTTTTTCCCAGCCCTCCTTTGGTCAGTGGTTTTAGGGGCACTAAAGTTCACTTTTGTGGGTAACCTGCACTGTTAGCTGTTGATTTAATTAACTCAGCCTTTCTCTTCCTTGACCAGAACAAGGCCAGCCGGCCTGCTTCGCAGACACCCATTTGGATGGCAGAGAGAGGTGTGTGGTCCCGGCCGGCACTTGCCAGGCAGCCGCTGTGTCCTCTGAAGCACTTAGCAGCCACCAGCTGCGGACGCTCCAAGGGTTGCTTCCCATTTGAGGCTTGGGGAAACGGAGACTCGGGTGTGAGCCGATTTCTTGGGGTTATAAAGCCAACAAGGAGCAAGGCTGGCCTTGAGGGCCTGCTTGCCTGGGTCCACTACTTCACAGACCGTTACTCCCCTAAAGGTGTCCATTGAAGCAGAGGTGGCCAGGGAGCTGGGCTCCCAGGACTGGGGAAGAGGAGCAGGGGGATTCTGAGAACGGTGCTGCTGGAAGCAGCAGTCTCCTGGCCTCATTCGCCAGTTCTTCCTCCCGATGGCCCAAGCCAATCTTTCTTCCTCAGAAGTTTCCAGAATCCTTGCATGAATATCTCAGTGGTCAAGGGAAGCGAATATTTGGCCTTCAATAGAGAAACAAGGGCCTCTGCCCAGTGGAAGTTTCCAGCCACAGAAGACCCTCTGGCTGGGAGGAGAGGGAGAGGCAGGAGCATTTACAACCGGAATGAGCAGAGCCAGGGAGGTGGTGAGAGTCACAGGGAGACTCCCTGTGTGACTTAGGGCAAGGCCCTTTCCCTCTCTGGACCTAGAGGACATCCAGGGAAGCTCTGCGTGAGCAAAGCTGGACAGACAAGGTCAAGAGACAAACCCTTCTCTCTTCTCCTTTCCCTATTCTGCCTCCTCCAGGAAGCTCCCCACCCCTCACCTATGCCCATTACCCAGTTCTGTGTCCAGTGCTCCGTGAACTTTTTTTTTTTTTTTTTTTTTTTTTTGCCACCAGGGTGAATCGCCAATTGATTTGTTATTTATCCCACTGACAACAAAGAGAGTGGAAAGGTAATAATTCTGGGCCCTGGGGTAATTCAATTCCTGTAGCCTCGTCAGCTACATTAACTTACTTCCTGGATCTCAATTCAATTAGAGGAACATTCCCCGGCATTAATAAATCAATACGCATGCCATTTGGATAGATTTTGAATGTCTTTCATTATACATTGCAGGTCGGGGATGGCTGTTGAGTTGGAAGTTAATGGGACAGGACAGGGCAGGTGGGGCTGCCCAGGGAGAAGCTTCCAGCCGTTATCTCTAATTGCCTCTGCTGCAAAAGAGAGTGTTAGTAAAACAGAGGCCTGGTTAACTGAGCCGAGCCCCTGGGAGTTACAGCAGGTTGCGGCTCCTGTCTGGGAGAGGAGCCACGCGGGGAGGGGCTGCGTTCACCCACCCGCGTGTTCATTCGCTCATCCATGCCCCCACCTGTGCCCTCCTCCTAGCTGTCTTTCCACTCTCCTCCAACCTCTCCTCGTCCCTTCTCCATCCGCTTCTCCCTCTCCCATCCCTCCTCCTGTCTCATCTTCCTCCTGTCCTTCTAACTTTCTGTCCATCCTTCCGTCCTTCCATCCAGAACGTTTTCCTGAGCATCCGTTAGCAGCAGGGCCTAGGTTGGCGTGTGGTTTATATAGGTGTGCGTCACATGTACTCCAGCTCCAGCTATCGCACCTAAACAGGTCACTGCAACACAGCATTGGAGCATGTCGCCACTAGTGATCAACAAGATCTCTGTGCAGAAGCCAGAGCAAGGCTCCAAGATGACCCAGTGGCAGAAGGCCCGACTCCGGGGACTGGGGAAGGTGAGGAGATGAGGCCTGGCAGGTTTTGAAGGACGAGAAGACCTTGTCCAGGAGGCTTCAGGAACAACAGGAGCTGCGGAAAGCAAAAGGAAACAGAGGGCCGCGGGGCAAGGGCTGTCCCTCAAGGGTATGGATCCAAACCACCGAGCAGACAGATGGAAACGTGGATCCCGGGATCCTCCTGTGCACTGCGAGACCCAGGAGGTGTGGGAAGGAGTCGGAGATGGGAGTCAGCAGCCAGAACACAAAAGACCCCACCTCCCCAGCTGGCCAGACCGGCTATGAGGCTGAGTGGGTGCCTGGCCTCCTGTCATTGAGTTTCCCCCGATGTTAGCCCTTGACAGGGGCCGGAGAGGTGCTGATTTCTCCCTGAGGACCACACAGGAGCTGGGATGGAGGTGGTCTGCTTCTGCAGGCAGGCTCAGGGGCTCCTGTTGCTCTACCGGGTCACTCCCCGTCACCACCCATCTGATTGCTTCCTCCTCTTCTGTTTTAGTATCCATTGCTGCGTAACAATTTACCCCCAAAATTTAGTGGCTTCAAACAATAAACATTTATTATCACATAGTCCCTGTGGGTCAAGGATGCAGAAGAGGCTGGTTCTGCCTCAGGCTTCTGATGAGGCTGCTGTCGGATGGAGGCAGGGCTGCAGCCCTCTGAAGGCTTCCCTGGAGCAGGAGGATCCCCTTCCCAGATGGCCAGTTCCCATGGTGCTGGCAGAAGGTCCCGGATCCCTGCCAGCTGCTGGAAGAGGGGATGAGGTCCTCCTTATGGGACTCTCCAGGGATTTTCATGAGAGTCCTCGTGGTTCTATAGCTGGTCTCTCTAGAGCAGTGACCCCAGAAAGACAGAAGCCAGGACCTGCAGTGGCATTTCCCACCTATCCTGGAAGGCACATGCACTGCATCTGGCACATTCTACATGTCTGAGTTGAGTCATCAACTCCAGTCCACTCTCTCTGGGAGGAAAATGAAACTCCATCTCTGATCCAAGAATGTGTGACATGCTTTGGAGCCACCACATCTTCCTGCCAGAGATGTTGTTCCTGGCACGTCCATCTATGGGGACCCTGGTCCTTTCCTTGGCTCCCTCCCCTCCTGCTCTGCTCTTTTCCTTGGTGGCATGCATCATCACCTGACATCCTGGTTTAATTATTGATCTTGTTTGCTCCGTGGAAATCAGACACTGTCACTTTGGTTCACAGCCGTGAGCCTTGCATTGGAACCTGGCACAGAGAAGGTACTTAATAGATAACTGTCCAATGAAAGGGAGAAGGTGGAGCCGAAGGAGGAGCTCATCCAGGGGCGGTTCTGGTTGCAGCTTGGACATAAGACTTTGGTGCAATTCTGGGCACTCGATTGCAGCCTCAGTTTCTCCAGATGTGAACATGCGGGATTCCTTCTTCATTGAACAAGCACGTCCCACACACCTGCTATGAGCCACACAGTGCTGTGTGCCCCAGATGGACCCAGTACCAACCATCGAGGGTCCTCCCAGCCCCCGTAGGCTCCTGTGCTGCCCTCCCTTCTCCAGATGCTTCTGCGTACTGAACTGCAACCCCCCAAATGGGATGAACAGGGTCAGGTGAGGTCTGAGGGGGTCCCTCATGGTGGCATTGGTGGCTTTTTAAGAACAGGAAAGGGGAGACATCATTCTTTCTCCAGCATCAGAGGACACGGAGAAGGTGGCCAGCGCATGCCAGGAAGAAGGGCCTCAGCGGGCAGGATTGGCCAGGCACCTTGATCCTGCCCTTCCCAGCCTGCAGACCTGGGAGAAATCGTGTTTGTCATCTAAGCCATCCAACCGTGGCATTTGTTACGGCAACCTGAGCTGACGAAGACAGGTTGACAGCTGATTGACTGGGCTCAGAGATCCACGCTTCATGCTCCGCTGGGGTGTTTAGAAGCCAGCGTTCTGGCCGGGGTGGAGGGCCACCAGAGCCAGAGCAGGGCGCTAAGGAGAACAGCTGCTGCTCACCCCCAGGCCTTTGCTCCTGCCCACTGCTCTTTCTCCCCACTCCTAAGTTGTGTCCCTGGCCAGCTCCCCTGCCCCCACCCTCTGGGTCTCAGCTTCAACACCACCTCCTCAGGGAAGCCCTCTCTGGCCCACACTGATCCGGGGTCCCCTGGGCTCTCTGCACGAGTGTGCTATCTACCATGGGCAGACACTGGTCCTTGCCGTCCACCTCCACCTAGCCGAGACCTGGGAGCACCAAGGGCAGGGCCCGGGTTGGCTTCCTCGGTGCCGGCCCCTTTGCTATCTGGTCCCAGCTTGACCAAGGTTGAGCTCTTGGTCCAGGTGGCCCAGCTGGTGATTCTCAGAGCTGTGGCACAAACCCAGGTGCATCAGACCCCTAAATGTGCATTCCCTGTCCCTGCTCCCTGGATATACATTCTGAAGTGTCCCCAAATGACTTACCTCGTATCTTCACAGAAAATGAGTCTGCTTGTGACTCAGGTGGGGGAATCGTGGCCCAGAGAAGCCACCTGATCAGACCAAAGGCACAAGACCAGAACCAGCATTCCCTGCCACCTTAGCCAGGGCTGGGTCCTGGTGGAAAGAGCTCCCAGGACACCCTCAGCCAGCATGCCCGACCCCAGGAGGGGAGATGTTCCGTGGGGCCCTTGCAGAGGGCTGGGCTGTGTGCTGAGACCCCCTGCTCCACGCTCTGCCCCTCCTCTCATTTCCCAGGTGAGAAAACAAAGGCCCAGAGGGCAGGGTCCCTGGCCTGGTCACCACTAAACTAGTGAGGGGCAGAGCCCCTCAAAGCTCTGAGCTCTGGTGCAGTCGCCGTTCACCCGCTCCTTCCTCTTTCACTCATTTGATCAGTACTAAGGCCATGTTCTGGGGGCCGAGGGACACACACAAAGAGCAAAACTCGCTGAAAGGGACAAGCGGGTGACGTAACAGAGCATGATGGGCAGGGGACTTCCCTAGATGGGGGCTTCTTTCCACTGAAAGATTCAGAGAAAGACCCTGAAATGCAGCATTTTGGGAAGAAAAAAAAGAAAAGAAAAAAAAAAGCATGTTGGAGGCAGGGGGGGGGGGAAGAAAGCCCCAGGCTGGCTGTCATGTGGCTGGGGACCCCAACAAGCCACCGGAGCCCGGGTCAGTTGGCCCAGCTGGAGCCCAATAAGTGTTCAGCAGATGCATGTACCGTGGAGCCAGGAAGGCCAGGGCCTGAGCTTCCCCGAGTTGCAGAGCCTGCTGGTGAGACTCCCCCTGTGCTGGGGATTGCTGCTCACCACCAACTCCCGGGACTAAGGAGGGGACAGGGGCTGTGGGAGAACGGCTCCCACTTGGGTCTTTGTGCTGGCGTCACTGAGCGAGAAGGATCTGGAATCTCAGGCCCACCGTGCAGTCATGAAGTTTGTGACCAGCTACAAGGTCTGAGGCTGACAGCTCCCCCTGTCCCCCACACCAGGCTTGTGCTAGACTGAGGCCTCCTGGTCCTCCATAGGCCCTGGGCAGAGAGGACTGCCCAGGAGGCCC
>PVKS010003646.1:0-90593 GCA_004027875.1 Aplodontia rufa
GGAAGGGGGGGGGGAGGAGCAGCGGCAGGGAAGGAGGGGCAAAAAGAAGATGGGGAGGAAGAAAGGAAGGAGATGCGGGGACTCAAGAAAGAGGAGGAGTGCTCGCTTTGGCACACTTATACTAAAATTGGAACGATACAGATAAGATTAGCATGGCCCCTGCGCAAGGATGACACGCAAATTCATGAAGCGTTCCATATTAAAAAAAAAAAGAAAGACAGAGAAAAAGAGGAGGAAAAAGAGGGGCGGGGCGCGGGCCCTACCCCGCGTGGGACCCAGGTTGCCAAGGTGACTCGGCTCCACCCCCTCAGGCCCCGCCCCCAGCCTCCGTCCCAGCCTCCTGCCTGACTCCGCCCCCGCAGATCCATGTTGCCTGGAAGACTAAACCCCGCCCCGCGAAGGCCCCGCCCCGCGTCCTCTGCTTCCGGGATTCCCTGCCTGGCTCTATTCCTTACCCGGCGTCCAGTTTGACAGCCCTGCTTAATTTGACCCTCAGCGGCCACCGTCTCCCGCGCTACCGTGCGCCGCGTGCGCTGCTTGCTCGCCCCCACGCCGAGCGTGAGCGTGCGTGCCGTGCGTGAGCGTGCGCGGGCGCGTCGGCCGGCGAGGGAGCAGCAAACGGCCGGCGGCGGGTGCCGCGCGGGGGGCGGGCGGCGCGGAGGCGGCGGCGGCCATGGCCGAGGCGTCGCCGCAGCCCGGACGGTATTTCTGTCATTGCTGTTCGGTCGAGATCGTGCCGCGCCTGCCGGTGAGGCCCGGGCGGGCGGGCCTGTGTGTGCGGGCCTGGACAGGCCGCGGCCAGGCTGGGGCCGGGGCCGGGGCCGGCGCCGGCGCCGGCTGGGAAACTGAGGCCAGGCAACGCCGGCGCGGGTCCCATCCGCGGAGGCACATGCGTTGCGGCCTGAACCCTGCCCCGGGTGCAGGGACATGGAGGCCCGGTGGGCGGGCGCGGGCGACCCAGCCGCCTCTGAGAGCCCGGGCGCCCTGGGTCCAGTGAGCGCGGCGCTGCAGCGCAGACGCGGAGGCCCGGAGGTCCGGAGGCGTAGCACTGCGGAGGAGCCTCAGGCCAGGGCGCTTTGCGGCGAAACGGGAGGACGCAGGCCCTGGGCGGCCAGCCGTGGGGAGCCAGACCCGGCGCGGCGCCGGGGGACGTTCGCCGAGCGCGTGGCTGGGGTGCGGGGGCGCGCCTTGCCGAGCTGGCCGCGTGGGCCCTGCTGCCCGCCTCCGGGCGCCGTCGCGGTCCCACAGCTGCTGGTGGCAGGTGTTCGAGACGAGGTCTTTCTAGGGCCGGGGCGCATAGGGTGCCGGAGAGAGCGCTGCTGGGGCTTTTGGCAGGGCCGCCCCCGTGGCCTCGGGGCCCGGCGTGCTGCTTGCACCTCCACCGTCGCCGCGGTGAGAGTCTGAAGGGATCCAGCCATGTCTAGTTTCAACCGCGTTCTCCCTCCCAGGCTGGTGGGGAGAGTGACCGTTTAGTCTTGCTTTTCGGGTGGGAAAACGGAAGCCTGCAGTGGAGAAGTGGCACATGGCCTTCACACCTGCCGCCTGCCACTTTCCCATCCTCCAGCGACTCAACGGGGAGCAAGATGAGGGAGGTGGAGGGGGTCGAAGAGTATCTAAAGGGAAGGGACTGTGGGCGGGGAGGGTTTGGGGAGTTGTGGGGACACCCTACTTGTTAGCTCCCTCTGGCAGGCTGGCAGGCTGGCGGTGCTCGGTGCTGATAGGCCTGCTGAGTTCCAAGGGGGAGGGACCTGCCGGACTCCCCTGTAGGAGCCCATACAGTCTTGGAGTGTGGCACGGACCTGCACCCTGGGCCTTTCAGTGGCCATGCAGCCCCTTGCAGCTTTCCTGGGCCCCAAACAGGCCAAGAGTGTGCCCAGAGTTGTGGCTCTGGTGCCTCTGACTGGGGAGCAGTGTGCAAAGGTGACCTGACCCAGCTGCATGTGTAGCTGCTCGTGGTCTCCCTTCCTGGGGTCAGCACAGTGCTGGATCCTGGCATGGTGCTGCTACTTCCTGACTGTGGCCTTGAACAAGGAGTACCCTGACCTGACTTTCCTCTAGTCACTGCGGTCCAATGTGGTCTTAGGCCTTACAGGGTTTATGGACTGATCAAGGACTGACAAGTGTTAAATGAGACCTTGGTAAAATTTCATGAGAACTGGTAGTGGTAGGAAGGGGCGTGGGGTGGCGCATTGTGCCTGTGGGCTAGGGTGGCACTCAGCTGGGTCAGGCTGTAACAGAATTGCCATATGCCAAACTGTCATGCCTGATGCTCTAGGAGGAGGTCTCAACATGGGAAGGCCCTAGCCTGCCACTGGCACCCTGAAGAGGAGCTTGCTCCACATTGTGGTCAGCTCTGATGCATCTGCTAATTCTTATGAAATGCCCATTTCTGCAGTGATTGGAAGTTGCTGCTGTCACAGGGCTGCTGTGAGCCTTAAGCCTGCTCCAGAGGCTTCTTTGGGTCAGGCTGTGACCCACTAGCTACACCACTTCTCATGCAACATGTTGGCCTAGTGAGTGGTTTGGAGCAGGGGCGAGGGGTGTGTGTATGCAGTTTCCCTGAGGCTTGCCCATGAGGGCACCCTTAGGAGGGGGTGCCCAGGTGGGGTTGAGACTATGAGAGGTAGTGGAGGAACAACTGGGTGGAGGAAGCTATTGGGAGCAGGAGCCAGACAGGCTGGCTGGAACTGGAGGCCTTGGGGGCAGGTGCACAGGCCCAGACTCAGTCCTCTTGCAACTGGCACAGGCAGTATGACATGCAGGGAATGGGTGTGGTGCACCCCATGGGCAGAGTACTGGCCTCTCTGGCCTCCTTCACTCACAGTACCCTGTGGCCCAAGCTGGGGTAGACAGATGTGGATGGAGAGACCCTCTTTAGTGTGGGCCCTTGGGGTCAGTTGGTGCCACTCAGGGAGGGGAGGTGGCTGTGGGCCTTACCACTGGGCACTCACCATCAGCATGATCAAGCCTGTACTGCCTCCTGGAGGTGTCACCTGGCCAGTTGCCCTGGAAGGTGGGCAGGAGAGTGGGAAGTTGGGTGGTGAGCCACAGGCAGTGGGGGCAGCTGTTGTCATTGTCACTGGGGTCCCTCCCTGGCCTCTAGAAGTTTCTGAGAGCCTCCTGCCCCCTTCTCTCCCCACCCAGGTATGTGTCTGTTTCTGCCTTCTTCACAGTGTCTGTCCAGTGCCCTGCAGTGATTCCAGGAGGCTAGGTTGGAACCAGCCACCATCAGCATGGGCTGGGAGCCATGGATGGGTTGGTTAGGTGGGCGTGCACTGAATTTCTTCCCACTCAGGACTCTATGCCCAGGAGGGGGGCTTGACCTTGGGGCCTGGGAGAGCTACCCACTATAGTCCTAGGACATCTGCACCCAAGCCTTTGCTACATGCAGTATCTAGGGCCCTGCCAGTGGGTTCCACCAGCCTGAGAGACATCTGAAAGAGGGAATCAGATGCTGTTGGGTTGCAGTGCATACTGGGCCTGTGTGCAGTGGACACCATTCTGCCAGGAGTCTGGTGTCCTCTGATGGGATGCAGATGTGGGTCGTGGTGGCAGCTGCGAAGTCCAGGTGTACCCTGGGCTGTGGCGGGAGTTGGGAGTCCATGCCATCTCGTGTTCCTGCACATCCTGTGCATCTGGGACAGTGGCACTGCCGTGCATGAACAGCAGTGGCCTTCCTGAGAGGCCCAGAGAGGCAGTTATCACTGCACCAGCACGCTCTTTGTCTCTTGCCTCGGTTTGTCCTGCTTCCCTGTGCAGGCTTGCTGTGGGCTCTCAGTGTATGTGCTATATGCAGAGTTACCCTGAGAGAAGGCACATGGGGCAGGGTTTGGTGCCTGTCCTCTCCCCACACCCCAGGAAGGAGCAGGTGGGTTCACTGCAGGCAGCCACCACCTCGACAGATGTTCCTGACAGGGCTGGTCAGGGTGGCCTCTGCAGAGGTATGACCAGGTGGACAGTTGGGCAGAGGCAGTTGTGGCAGAGAGAACAGTGCAGGGCTGGAAGGGTGTCACAAAGCTGGGGTGCAGGCTGCATCTGGCTGGGTCCTTTGGCTGATGTGGGCAAGGGGTAGCTGGCCCATCCTGACTTGAGCTGATGGTGCAGGTTGCGGGGAGGAACTCAGGTCAAGCCTGCAGAGATGGGCTTTAGGTCTGATGGGAAAGAGTGACAGGCACGAAGTGCCATAGCTACGGTGGCATGGGGATCCCAGAGGACATGTGCGCACAGGCAGCATGGCATCGGTGGCAAGCAATCCTTGGCTGATGAGGCTGCCTGACTTCCAGAGCTGAGGTTAGGGCTAAGGGCCCCGTGAGCACACTGCAGGTGCTGTAGTGTCCTGGGAGAGCTCTGGGGTGTTGGGCCCCATATACTGTGCTTGTTAGCTGTCTGCTTTGGAGGGTATCTGTGCAGATCACGTGCCAAGCTGTTTAATTGGTGCATCTGTCCCCAGTGGCTATGTTTTGGCCATGAGCCCCTTATCATCCTTGCCTGCCTTGCCCAGTTCTGCGTGGGTTGTCTTTGCAAGGGCCACCCTCCCATGCAGCATCAGCTATTGGCGGCTGGGGCAAGCGAGGTGTACATGCTGTGAAATGTGCGTCCTGAGATGTCATCCCTGCACTGGGCCTTGTCTCCCCGTGGGTACCATGCTCCTGGGAGGTGACTGTAAGACACCTTAGAGACCCCATCATTTACTCCTGATGGCATGGGCCTGCCCAGCATGAGTGTGTCTGGGCTGTGTCTCAGGAAACCACAAGCCTGATCTTCGGGGTTACACACCTGCTGTTTCCAGGGTGGGTCATTGGCCTTCCTGCCAGGATACCATATCATCATCTGTGCCCCCAGAGCAGCAGCTGCCTACCGGGCTGCTAGTGCTGGGGTGCCACCGTGGGTCTGTGGGTCCTGTGAGCATGCCTCTCTAACTAAGGAGGCCTCAGGATCTCTTGTCACCCTGGGATGGGAGGAGCCTGGGCATGTCCTGCAGGAGCATCTGGCAGGATGTTTGAGTTGTTGAGGCTGTGGAGGGAGTCCTGTTACTATCTTAATCACCTGTGGCATGCAGGAATACACACATCGCTAGGTCCCCCTTGTCCCCCATCCTCCTGTGAGGTCAGGAAGTGGCCCTCGTGTGCCTCAGGCCTGGGCCTGCCCAAGCAGAGGGCAGTTTTGCTGAGAGAGGGCTTTTATGGTGACCTCGTCTCCTCTCTCCTGCAGGATTACATCTGCCCCAGGTGCGAGTCTGGTTTTATCGAGGAGCTTCCGGAAGAGACCAGGTAGGGTAGCACAGTCCGTGGTGGTGCAGCTGGGAGAGTGAGCCTTGGTCACCCTGTGTGGCAGCAGGAGGGCAAGAATGGAGTCACACCTGTGCTAGGCCTAGGGTCCTGGTTCTGAGGACCCATGACCCAGGCAAGCCTCATGGCACTTGATCAGACACTTGGTCACGTGTCCATGTACATGGGAGTCTCATGACACAGGTTCATTCACTGCAGAGGGAGTGGAAGGCAGGTTTGATACCAGTGCTGATGGCTGGTGATCAGGGCCTGCAGGTGGGCTCCAGGGCAGCCATCTTCTTGCCTGACCACCTGGCAGAGTTCTGAGGCAGAGGGCAGTTTTGGGTATTTCTGGTGTTGTGATTCCTACTTTCCTGGTGTGCAGGGCCAGGAATGGGTGTGGAGAGTGACTGTGCCCCTTGGGATGGGGAGGGCTGCTGGCCATTGCCGACAGGCACTCTCTCTCCCCAGGAATACAGAAAACGGTTCCACTCCCTCCACAGCCCCCACTGACCAGAGCAGGCAGCCATTCGAGGTGAGTGGGAGCCCCTGGTCCCCGAGGCTGCAGCTATATTCATCCTGCTGGCAGCCACCCAGCCTGGCTCCTGGTCCCCAACTTAGGCCCAACTCACATGGGCCTGTTGTTTCTGCCCAGACCACTGTCTTCCCCGTGCTTCTTGTGTCCCCCAACTGCTCAGTCTTTGTACCTATGTTACTACTTGTTCTCTGCCTGCTGGGATGAGCTCTGGGTAGGCTGGACCCTCCCTGACTCGCGGAGTCCTGTGCCTGGGATGGGCCTGTCCTCACCCTCCTGGAGGACATGGAAAGGTGATGACCTGGAGGCTGAGGGCAGGGCCTTGGGCTGTCTGGGTGGATCTGATAGTTTCTGGGAGGAGCGTGAGACTGTCTCAGCTTCCTATTCCCACTGTTCACCCTCCTGCCATCTGCAGCTGTGTCCCAGGATGCCTCGCTTTGTGCATGGGGCCTGAGCACACTCCCCTCTCCCTAGAACGTGGATCAGCACCTGTTCACACTGCCCCAGGGCTACGGACAGTTTGCTTTCGGCATTTTTGACGACAGCTTTGAGATCCCCACGTTCCCTCCTGGGGCACAGGCTGATGACAGCAGGGACCCTGAGAGCCGGAGGGAGAGAGAGCACCAGTCCCGGCACCGGTATGGCGCCCGGCAGCCCCGAGCCCGCCTCACCGCCAGGCGGGCCACCGGCCGGCATGAAGGCGTCCCCACGCTGGAAGGGTGAGGGGGCCAGGGGGTGGCTGGAGAGGGCCCTGCTCAGCAAGATGGGTCATCAGGCCCCTGGAAGTGGGCATGTGCTCTGCCAAAGCTGGCCTTGTTTCCAGGCTCTCCAAAGCCTTGCCTCCTACCTATGGGGGTTCACAGTTTCAAGACAGGGCCAGCTTGACCCTTCTGACAGCCCCCTGGCCCCAGAAGCTGGGCTGTCCTCATCCTGCAGGGAGCTGCATCCCCGCACTGCATGGTGGAGGCAGAAATGGCCGTGTTTCAGGACTGGCTGGCGGAGCCATGTCTCAGGACATCCGGCTGCTCGGGCCATAGTGAAACGCTGGTGGGAATGGCTCGTTTCCCTGGACCTCAGCAGGATGCTGGGCTGGGATCTTCTCCCACAGTGCTGGGGTTGGCCCCAGGGCCTCCTGTGTGCTGAGCCACCTCAGCCCTCACAGGTCATATCTGGATGCAGGCACGGCCCTGTCTGCTACTGCTGAGCGACCTGCTCCGTCTCTTGCAGGATCATCCAGCAGCTGGTCAACGGCATCATCACCCCCGCCACCATCCCCAACCTGGGCCTGGGCCCCTGGTGAGTAGCAGGGGGTTGGGGGTGCCCCTGCCCACCCCTGGCCTCCTGACCTGGCCTCTCGCCCCAGGGGCGTCCTGCACTCCAACCCAATGGACTACGCCTGGGGGGCCAACGGCCTCGACGCCATCATCACACAGGTACAGGGGTGCTGCCCTGGAGGCCCTGCATCTCCCTCCTGCTTGTCTAGTTGGGGCCTTCGGGTGTTTCCTTGTGATGTCCCAAAACCATGATGGTAAACCAGCCCTGGTGGCCCATGCTCCCTTTCTTCCTCTCCTGCACACCACCCGTCCTACAGGTGGGCACAACAGCCTTCTTGGCTCTGGGCATGCTGACCAGTCATGTGAAAGTTGGGCAGGGCCCGTGGCAGCCACTGGTACCCAGTCAGCTGAAGGTCACTGCTGCTCAGTGAGCCCTGCCCCCGAGCTCTGGGCACTCTCACCTCTGTCTTCCAGCTCCTCAACCAGTTTGAAAACACAGGCCCCCCTCCCGCAGACAAGGAGAAGATCCAGGCCCTCCCCACCATCCCTGTCACCGAGGAGCACGTAGGTATGGCTCTGCTGGGCATGGGCCACCCCCGCCCACGGGGCTGGATGTGTTTCTTCTCTGGCGCCACTGGCAGGCTCCTCCATCCTGCAGGCCTTACCTCCTCCCACCCTTCTCTCAGACCTCTGCCACCCTTTCCTCAGGCCCCTCCTGTCCATCCTGCAGGCCCCTCCCACCCATCCCCAGGCTCCTTGTGGGTGGGCCAAGGGGCCTGGACTTACCTCCTCCTGCTGTCCCACAGGCTCTGGGTTGGAGTGTCCCGTGTGCAAGGACGACTATGCGCTGGGCGAGAGTGTGCGGCAGCTGCCCTGCAACCACCTGTTCCACAACGGCTGCATCGTGCCCTGGCTGGAGCAGGTGAGCTCGCCCGCCGCCCGTGCCCGCCCCAGGGGCGCCAGCCTCTAACCCCGCCTCGCCTCTTCTCCACAAAGCACGACAGCTGCCCTGTCTGCCGCAAGAGCCTCACCGGGCAGAACACGGCCACCAACCCCCCAGGCCTGACTGGGGTCAGCTTTTCCTCCTCCTCCTCGTCCTCCTCGTCCTCCTCGCCCAGCAACGAGAACGCCACGAGCAACTCCTGAGCCTGCCCTGGCTCCAGCACTGGCCGCGGACGAGAGCGCTGTGCCCTGGCCCCTTTGGGGCTCTGGCAGGCCCCCGACTGCGCACCAGGCTCCGTACCAGGTCTCTAGGGGACCAGAGCTCAGTCCAGCCCAGGCCATACAACCCCGGAGGGACATCAATGTCCAGCTGCTGCCCGCATGCAGGGCTGTGGGCCACATGTCCCCTGCAGGGCACCAGCCTTGCCCCATGTCCAACCTCACCCTCAAACGCTCAACGATGGAAAGGTTTCTATGATTTTAAATTATTACTGCTTTGAAATAAATGGGCGTTTTAGCTCACACGCGGCCACTCATGATCTGTGCAGCTGCCGGGCGGAGTGTCCGCCAGGGCCGCGTGTGCCGCCTGGATGGGCCACAGGCCTGGGACCACAGGGCAACCAGCAGAACCAGGAACAAAACTGCTCTGACAGACGTTTTTTAAAGGGAAGATATGTGTACCTTGAAAGCTATTTAAATACACCTACTCGTAAAGAGGCCGGTGGCTTGGCGTCTTCCTTCTGCACCAGTACCTCCAGAGGGTCTGAGCTGGCTGGCCAGGGTGTGGGTGCCTATCCCACTGAAGCCCCAGGCTGGGCACCTCATGATGGCACAGGCGGGAAGTTGAGTGGGGACGGTCCAGGAAGGCAGAGAGGCACCTGGTGGCAAAGCTTGGTCACCGGAAACCAGCCTGCCCTCCTCTGCGAGGCCTGAAGTGGGAGATGCTGTTCAGGTGGTGGAGCTGCCAGGGCACGGGGCCAGGTGCTGGCCTTGCTGGTCTCAGACTGGAGCCCTGCAACTCCAGGGCCCCAGCACCAGGTGATGTGAAAAGCGTGCAGCCTCCCATCCCAGCCCTCCTTCAAGAGGGTGCATGCCCTGTGGTCTCCATACCACATGCCCTGCCTTTAGTGCAGCACCAGGCGGCTTCTGGGCTTCTGACTGAAAGGACACCACAGTGGCCCATCCTGGTGGGTGCTCTGGTTGAGTAGCGGAGCAGAGAGCAGACACTTCGGTGACTGTGGCAGTGGCTGGCAGACAGCCCAACTGATAGTCACTTGCTAAACCCAAGCGTGTAAGTCACACAGGACCTTGGACCTTGTGCAGGAGATGTAAGACCCTCGAGGTGGATCACCTGGGCTTTAGGACTCCTGCCATCAGGCTGGCAGTGACGCCGTGAGCCACCTGCCCTCTGCCCTGCCTGAAGCAGCCCCACTGCTGGGCTTCTGGTGGAGCTTTGAGTTCCCAGCCTCTGGGGACACAAGACTTAGCTTCTGAATGCTGTCAACTTGAGCCACCAAAGCTGCCAACCATGTGGGCAGTAGGGGTCAGCCGCAGCCAGCCAGGAGGGACGCAGGTAAGGGTTGGTTAGCATGTGGTCAAGGGCCAGTCCCAGTGGGCATGGGCACAGAGCCCCTCTGCTGGCCCTGCCATGGACCTGTCCCCACGCAGCCCCTGCCCGTCCTGAGAGTCAGGAACTGAAATGAGGGTGTGTGTGCATATGCGCAGCTGCTGCTGTAACTTGAGACTCTATGGTGGGCTGAAACATTTATTATCTTATCTGATGGTTCTGGGGTTGGGAGCCCCAGACTTCGCTGGGCCTAACCAGGTGCAGTAGGGCTGGGCTCACGGAGGCCCAGGGAGGTCTTCACACGCTGCCTCCAGCTCCTGAGGCCCCCAGCCCTCCTCCATCTCCAGTGCACAGCGCAGTGTCCTCCTGCTTCCTCTCATGAGGACCCTGTGGTGACCAGGGTGACCCCAGCTCAGGCCCTGCCCTGCTCCCACCTCAGCATAACTTCTGCCCCGGGAGGCACCATAGCCACAGGTTCTGGGGATCAGGATGGGTAGAGCTTTGCGCTGCTGTTCTGGTGACCATGTTGTATGGTAGTGCATTTGTAGCAGTTTGTTGTCCTCAGGCCCTGCACACTGTGTCCTCAGCAGCTCATTGCCCACAGCCACCCCAGTGCACACTGCTTCTGAGCCTCTGCCTCCACAGCCCGCCCAGAGCATGCCCCCCAGGCCTGACAGCACACATCCTTCACCCGGGCACTTGGACACAGCTCGCAGTCTGCCTTCTCACAGCCTGGAGGATCCCACTGTCCCCAGTGTCTGGCACACAGTGGGCACTCAGCTAAGCCTTTTGATGAAGAGCAGGCCTGGGCCCTCCAACCTGCCCCACCGCCAGGTCTATCAGCAGGCCCTTGTGACCTCAAGGGACCTCAGGAGACCAGGACAGGCAGGAAGTGTGTGGACAGGTGGTGCCTCCGCGTCCGACTGCCTCGCCGGGGAGCCCCCCGTCCATCCAGTGCCAGGAACATGGGCTGGCCCCGGTGGCGCCAGTGCAGTGAGGCGTAGGTGTTATAGCCGTTCTCCTCGATGCGCTCCAGGAACCTGCAATCAACACTGTAGACCCGCTGTGGGGCGGGCATGTGAGGATGCAGACACTGCTTGCTGCCCACCACTGCCCGGTGTCACCTGGTACTCACCGACCCATAGAGGTGGCCCTGGCGGTTCATGGCCACGTAGAAGCCCGAATACACGGCCTTGATGGCCACAGTGCCCACGTGGACAGAGCGGATCTCCACCACGCCTGTGCAGAGGGCCTGGGTCAGGACTGCAACCGGCTGCGGGCTCCCAGCTCACCCTTGCCTCCCAGCCTGGGGTCCTGCCTTCATTCCTCCACTGCTCTGTGCCCCTCCTGCACATCAGCACCAGGCCAGGTATTCAAGAGCCCAGGGGTCCATGTCCTGGAGCTTCCGGACACAGAGGTGGCAGAGGAAGAGACCCCAGTAGATGGGGCAGCCACCCGGGAACCACCACACAGCTTGAGCAGGCCCTGGGCCCTGAGCAGGTCAGCGCCTGTTCTCTGGGGACCAGGGATCCCACACCTCCAGGGGCAAGGAAGCCACCCTTCTGGGCCCAGAGGATTCAGCCTGGAGCACGCAGCCCTTGGCCCGCTACTGAGAATCTGTAGAGTCGTCTAATCCTGCAGTGACCTTGCAGTGGGTGTGGCTCCCTTGCCATCCTCATCTCACCTGGCTTACTTCCTCTGGCCTGGAGGGGATACCAGGTGTTCACAGGCCCTACTCCAGAAGTGCTGCCAGAGGGGAGACTGAGGCTGACCACATGAGTCAGTGGGCCACTCTGGACAAGGAGCCTTCTACCTCCACTCCTGGGCACGGCAGCCACGGGCACCTCCACTGCTCCCGCACTCACCCTCACCAGCGCCTGTGCCAGGCACACAGTCCTGTGGGCATGGCCAGCTCCTTGTCAATATTCAAGGCTCTGTGCCTCCCAGAGAGGCCCCTGGGACCCTCCTGCACCCCAAGGGGCCCTCTGAACACATCACCCCTTCCCCTGGGAGCCCCATGCACCACCGTGTCCACATGCCAAACAGTGCACAGAGGTGCCCAATTAATAACTACTGAGGAAGAAAGAGCCCCAAGCCCTGTCCACATACCATCCATCACCCATCACCCCTGTCCCCGTCCAGATGGGGAAACAGGCTCACAGAGCAGAAGTACCCATCCCAGTCACCTGCAGAGCAAGGTCTCTCCCCCAGCCTGAGGCCACCCAACCTGGCCATGCTACCATGGATGGACCTGCCTGGCCAGTCCCCTGTCATTCCCCTCCCCGCGTGCTGCCTGAGGGCCTTGGAGCCCCAGATGAAAGCCTCCAGGAAGGGCAGGGGTGATTATGTCCCCTGATGGTGATGATTCAGGCTGCCAGTGATGAGCTTGCCCCCTGCCCAGACCTGGGCGCTATGTGAAGCTGACCCCTGGCCTCCAACTCCCCAGCCCCCTTTCTGTGCCCAGGCTTTCTTCCTGCCACATGCATTCCACACTTGCTGGGTGCCCATTGTTGCTGGCCCAGAGGCCACAACTGGAACAGAGAGTGGAGGTTCCCATCACTGTGAAGTCCAAGCTCACCACCAGGGAAGGACCCCAGAGGTGCTGAATCACTGAGCCACATCCCCAACCCTTTTTGAGACAGGGTCTAAGTTGCTGAGGCTGGCTTTGAACTTGCGATCCTCCTGCCTCAGCCTCCTGGGCCACTGGGATGACAGGTGTGCACCCCTGAACCTGGCTCCACTACCCCTTCTTGGTGGGACCCTGGGCAACTTGTTTCCCTCTTTCAACCTCAGTTTCCTCATCTGCCAGTTGGGGTGTCTGGGAAGAAACAGAAGTCACCCCAACTCAGGACCTGACTTTAGTGTCCAGAGTCCAGAGTTGAGTCTCCACCTCTATTCCTACCTCATGACCCAACTGGGCCAAGGCCACTCTTTCTACATCCTGTTTCTGACTGGTCCTAGGACAGGCGACCCACCCTCAGATCTGTACCACACAGACCCTTCTCTGCTAGGAAGCCAGAAGCCTCTACTGCCCCACCCTATCTCTCACCCGGTGGGTTGCACCCATCATAGGACAGAGGAAACCGAGGCCCCAACTAGGAATGACTTGGTCAGCGCACCTATGTCATTACCACCCTGGCTGTTAGCATTTCTCTCCGCTGCCCTGTCCTGGCCCCGCCGCCCCAGCGCACTCACTGTCCTGGCCGTGGTGCCAGCGGGTGCCCTGAATGCGGCCACCGGGGTCCACGCGCAGGAAGAAATGGGTGGAAGAGAATAGGCGCCTCCAGCGCACGTCGCCCTCCAGGTGCGGGTAGCTGCGTGGCCTCCGCGACGCGCTCGGACCCCCCGAGGCACTGGGGACGCGCGCCAGCAGTAGGCAGGCTAGGCCAAGCCAGAGGCGGCGGCTCATGACCCGCTCAGCTCGCCGCCCGCTCTTACCTCCCTCCCTCGTCCGAGGCTCGACTTGGCCTCGAGATGGGGGGCCGGGGTAAGGACGCGCGCCGGCCAATGGGATTGAGGGGCGGGGCCAATGCGCTCCTCGGGGCGGGACTCTGCCCGGAGTCAGCCAATGGGAATCAGGGAAAGGAGAGGGGCGGGGCCTCTGTCTTCGGAGTGTGAGGCGGGGACAGAGACCTAGAGACAGAGGTAGAGACCCAGATAGAGACACAGAAGTGACAGAGGTAGCAGCAGAAGCAGGGAAAGGGAACCAGATAAGGTTCTGGCCGCTATGCTAGGCCGTGCCAGCTGGGCCTTTGACCGGGAATGCCCGGGTGGACTTTCTTCCCCTCCAGATTCCAACTTTCAGAGAGCAGGCAGCACAGGCTTCTGTGTGAAGTGGAGGGACATTGCCAGGGATTTAGAAGTCTGTGTTTTGGCAGGTGGGCAGCAGCCCCTGGAGGGCTGGTAGGAGGTCAGCCGAGAGAGCAGGGATGACAACTGAGGCAACTGCTTGTCTACCCCCGCACCAACACCTACTTCCCATTAACGGCCACACCCGAGCCCCACGCACGCCACCCCAGCACGCCAGGCAGCACCCACCCTCGCCAGCCTGCAGTGCCCTAGGCTCTGAGAAAGAGCACATAGACTCTTTCAGAGCCAAGAGGAGTCGCTGACAGATAGGGAAACCGAGGCCCTACCAAAACACATCCCCAAATTCCAGCCCTGGTTTTCATCCCTGGCCCCAGGCAGCACCTGAAAATAGCTTCAAAGGGTTGGAGCCGTGGCTCAGCGGCTGGAACATTTGCCTGGCATGTGTAAGGATCTGAGTTCGAACCCCAGCAGCACATGCACAACTAAGAGTCAGAGAAACAAAGTCCAGATGAAAAAAAATTGCTTCTCTCTAAATAAATAAATAAATAAATAAACAAACTAGAATAGCTTCAAGGTGAAGATCTGCTAAGCAGCCACCCCTGGGAGTCCTCCAGAATTGCAACCGGTCCTTAGGGCTGCACACTGGGTGCAGCTGGGCCCTGCTCCCCACATGCGGATCCCAAGACCAGGCCCAGGTAGCCTGAGACACCTAGTCCCTCATGGCTCCCCTGAACTGTGGGCCAGGAAGGGAGGTCTGAAGGGACAGGGAGGTGATCCAGGTGATGGCTGGGCCCAGGACGCTGCACGTGGCACTGGATAAATATCCCCAGCCTCCTGGACGCCAGAAACTCCCCTCCATGCCAGCGTCCCCACCCCACAAGCCAGGACAACCCCTCCAGTTCCTGCCAGAGGACCGGATGCACACCTGGGAGGCAGCCTCACCCAACTGTCTGAGTTGTGTGGTTTAATAGCAGCTCTATGGAAAGATGTGCTGCATACCACAAAAATCAGCCACATAAGGTGAAGCTCAGCGTGAATACTACACTCACAGTCGGGCAACCATGCCCACTAAGTCCAGATCATTCTGTCACCCCAAAGAGAACTCAGTGCCCAGTAGGAGTCCCTGGTCCCCTTCCCAGAAACCTGCAGCTGAGTCCCTCTCCTGTCCTGGACATCTCCTGTCACTGGAGTCACACACTGTGGGGCTCACTGGGCATGAGGTCCTCTAGGTCCAGCCACACTGCAGTTTGTCACCTGCTTCTGCTGGTGGCCGAGGAATGCCCAAGTGTGCCTGGCCATCCATGGACACCTAGTTGCTTCCTGCTCTGGCTGCCGTATCCACATGTAACTTCTTGTGTGGACTCACATTTTTATTTCTCCTGGGCATGTACTGCAGAGTGGGATTGCTGGGTCGTGTGGAACTCCCTACTTAGCGTTTTTGTTTTTGGTACCAGGTATTTAACCCAAGAGCACTTAACCACTGAGCCACATCCTCACCCCTTTGTACTTTTTATTTATTTTATTTTATTTTTATTTTTTTAAAGAAAGAGGGGACAGGGGGCTGGAGCAGTGGCTTGGCGGTTACGGCGCTTGCCTGGCATGTGCAAATACATGGATTCAAACCCCCAGCACCCATGTACACAACTAAGTGTCAGAGCAACGAAAGCCATGTGAAAAAAACTCAATAAAAATTGATTCTCTCTGTCTTTCTCTCACTGTCCTTGTCTCTTAAAAAAAAAAAAGAAAAACATTTATGCCATTTAAAAAGAAAGATAGAAAGGACAGTGAGAGAGAGAAGCAATCTTTATTTAGTTTTTTATATGACTTCCATTCCTCAGACACCTTGTTGTGTATGTGGTGCTGGGGTTTGAACTCATGTACTCGTGCATGCCAGGCAAGCACCATAACCGCCAAGCCATGACTCCAGCCCCTGTACATTTTTTGTTTTCTGAGACAGGGCCTCAGGGAGTTGCCTCACTAAGTTGCTGAGGCTGGCTGTGAACTTTCGATCCTCCTGTCTCAGCCTCCTGAGCCACTGGAATGACCATAGGCGTGTGCCACCACGCCTAGCCTGCATAGCTTTTTGAGGAACAGCCAAACTGTTTCTCAAAGAGGCTGAGCCGTTTATGTTCTGATGTTATGCTGTTGATGACAGCAGTACCCTGTCATCAACACTTGCTGTTTTACTATAGTCATGCTGATGGGTTTGTTGTGGTTTCTCATTGTGATTTTGATTCTTTTTGGTGCTGATGATGTGTGTACTAAGCACACACTCTGCCACTGAGCCACATCCCCAGTCCTTTTTACTTTACTTTAAGACATGGTCTTGGGGCTGTAGCAGTGGCTCAGCGGTTTTGGCGCTTGCCTGGCAAGCACGAGGACCCGGGTTCAAACCCCAGCACCACATACCCAACTAAGTGTTGGGGCAACTAAGGCCATGTGAAAAACTAAAAAAAGTTGTTCCTCTCTTTCTCTGTTTCTGTCCCTCTCTCTTTAAAAAAAAAAAAAAAAAAGACACGGTCTTGCTGAGTTGCCTAGGCTGGCCTGGAACTTGTGACCCTCCTGCCCAGCCTCTCAAGTCTCTGGGACCACAGGCATGCACCAACACACCCAACTTCATCTTGAGTTTTTGAAAGATTTCAAGCTTATGGAAAAGTTGTGATAATGGTAAAATAGTAAAATAGTGCAAACTCTATTCCTGGATTCCTCTGTTTTATGTTTTCCTTTGGCTGTCCATCAGCAGGAGAATGGGAAAGACATTATGACAAATTCATATAGCCATGAAAAAGAACAACCACTGAAATACACAACTGGGATCAATCTCAGACAGAGCTGAGTCAAAGTAGCCAGACACACAGGAAGTCTACCAATGTGACATTCTGTGATGGGCAGAATCAGCCCATGGTTTGAGAAATGAGGACAGGATATGGCCCTTGGGACCCAGGAAGGGCATGCTAAGGCCCTGGGGCTGACCTATTCTGTTACTATTCTCCAGAAAACCTGCTCACAGGGGTGGGGTGTCCCATTTGAGAAAATTAACAGAGCTATGTACGTGGGAGCTGTTCCTCAAGGGTGTAAGCTTGTGTTGACCCCGGGGTCTTTGCCTTCTTTTTTTTTTTTATTAAATGATATAGAGTTACAATTGAGGGGAAAACATTATCAAACATTCAAGAACAAATGCATATATACTTAGTTATCTAGGGCTAATGCCATATCATGGATGCCCTGCTTGGGTTCCCCAGGTTGCTGTTTCCCCAAGAGGTCTTTGCCTTTTTGATGCCATCACAGAACACCCTGTTTCCCAGCCTCTATGCCATGTTCCCTGTCTTCACTATGTCCATCTCCAACAGCTCTGCTCAATGGCATTTTTCTTGCTAAGAATTTACAAGAAAACTTAATGCCATCAAGAAGTCAAAAACCAGTGAGCTCTAATGACATGTTCACCATAGATCATAAAGAAATGCCAGGAAACATAGCTGAGACATTGCAGACCAGGGCCACCTCAGCTGGGAGCCATGGCACACACACAGGTGGCACTGAGGGAGGAGCTTGCCCAAGGCCGGAAGGGACCCAGGAACTTGGTCTTGAGGATGACTGGCTTGGGGTCTGGTGTGTCATTGAGTCAAAGAAGATTCTAAGACATCAGGAGAAAGACCTGGTCCTCCACACAGGTCCCTGGCTCTGCCAGGCTGGGTTTTGAAAGTGGGGAATCCAAGGAGATGTTCCTGGTCTTGGAGGACCTGCTGACCCAGAGCTCCCAGCTCCTGGGGCCAGGTGACCCTAGGAGGTCTGAGGTCACAGCCCCAGGCATCCTGGGGTGAGCTGGGGCGTGTCAGGGAGTATGCTGCTGTTTCAGAAAACATTCCAGGCTGGTGGCGTCACTGAAGCCAGGCTTGCGTGGGCAGAGTGGCTGGAATGTGCCCTCCAGAGTCAGCCTCATGAGGCAGGCCCTTTGGACCAGGTACAGCCCTAGTTCTGGCTGTGGGGACACTGAAGTCCAGGCAGCAGGAGGGGTCTTTGGTGGCTGACCTGCTTGGTGGCCAATCACTCTCCTTTAGTCCCCTCACAGGACTCCCTGTGATGGGTGTGGCGTGGCCCTGGACTGGGGCTGTTCTGGTCTTTCTGTGTGGCTTGAATCCCCTCCAGGGCCTGCTGGGCTCCCACCACCTCTGTAGGCTCCTGCCCCAGGGCCGTTGCAGACAGCTGCCAGAGCAGTCCCCCTCTCAGGGCTTTGGTCTCCCCAGCTGAACCAAAGGTGAGCAGGCCTCCCAGGTTTGACTTTAATACTGTGGCCCCGCCTAGCCTGAGAGGGAATGCCTAGCCCAGGCTAGTCTGTTTCTTTTGTGACATCCCGTTTAATCCATTCTTCCTGCTCCTTTCTTTATCCTCAGCACATCCTCAGCCCCTTTTATTTTGGGACAGGGTCTATGTGGTTTAGGGCACGTGTAGGTTACCCAGAGCGGTCTTGTACTTGAGATCCTCCTGCCTCAGTCTACCAAGTTTTGGGATTACAGATGTGCACCACCACACCTAGCCTGCTCCTGTCTTTGGGAACTTGGGCACTAGTGGATTAACGGAGGCTGGAGGGAGTGGATGAGGAAAATACTAGGAAACCCCATGCCCAAGCTTCCCCTCAGCTTTTGGTTGGGAGCCAGATCTGGACTGTCCTTTCAGTCTCCACAGGGTCATCTGCCAACCCTTGTGAGCAAGACCGCAGGAAAGACTGGGGACATGCAGAGCTGCTGGAAGGTGAGCTGGGACCCTGGGCATGGGAGCTGAAGTCCTTTACAGTACTGTGCATATTTGAACTATCTGATCAACATCTCTGGACCTCAGCTTCCTGTACAATAAACTGGATACTAGTAACCCAGTTCTCACAGGATCAATGAAGATCGTGGGCAGGCAACTTAAAAAACAAAACAAAACAAAACAAAAACCTGGCGCGACAGCGCGCACCTGTTGTTCCAGCGACTGGGGATCACAAGTTCCAGGCCAAGCTGCGGAACTTAAGAGAGCTGTTCTCAAATAAGAAGTGAAGAGGGATGGGGATGTAGCTCAGTGATGGAACAGCCCAGGGGTCTGTATGCAGTGCTCGGGCAAACCAATCCCCGGGTACCGGGAGGCGCAGGGACCGCCCGAGCCGCACAAGAGGTCTGGGCCAGGACTGCCCCGCCCCTCCCTGAGGGGCAGGAAGCAGAGCCAATCGAAGGGCTTCTGTGGCGCATGCCCTCTCGCCTTCGCGCCCGCTACATCCTGGGACGTGTAGTTCCGAAGGCGCACCGTCTCCGAAGAGACCCTGTTCAGCCACCGTCGCCCCGGGACCGCCACGCCCGGCGGGCGGCTTGCGCATGCGCAGAACGCAGCGCGCAGTCGAGGCAAGCGGTATGTCGGCTCTGCGCTGGGGCCACGGCGTGGCGGGGGTCAGCAGGACCCTGCGGCTGTCTTCGGGCCTATCGCGCCCCGCGGCGGAGGAAGGTAACGCTGGGGAGGCCCGGCAGCCCGAGGCGGTGCCGCAGCCGCTGCTTCTGTTGGGCGGCAGTGACCTTCGGCATTGCGGGCCTGCGAGCCGCCTGCCCGGCCTGCGCCTTCCCGCTGGAGTCCCTGGGAGCCCCCAGCTCGGCCTAGGGGAGTCCGCAGGGCACTTTGACCTTCGACTCGTTCGTTTGGAGCCTTGGACCCCGGGGCTCTGACCTTTGAACTTTACTGTAGTTGGGAATTATGTATTCTTGATCCGCGCCCCTGTTCTGTGCTTGGTTCCCTTCCAGCCTGAGGCTTGTGTCGACGGACAGTTTCCACCGTATTTAGGACCTCTTTGCCCTTTGAATTTTTGTTTGCTGCTGCCTTTTTTTTTTTTTTTTTTTTGTACAAGGGATTGAACTCTGGAACACCTAACTCCTGAGCTACACCCCTAGTACCTTTTTTTTTTTTTTTGAGACAGTTTATTGCTAAGGTGTTTATAATATAGCTAAATTGCTGAGGCTGGCCTTGAACTAGGGACTCAACCTCCCCAGTCCCTGGGATTATAGGCCTATGCCACCACCATGCCCGTCTCTGGCTTGCCTTTGCCCTTTGATGCTGTGGTTTCTACCCATGAAGATCTCCAGACTCCTTCAACCTCCCTCTTCTCTCTCCAGTGACCCTGGTTGGCTTCTGGGGCCCCAGAAGGAGTTCATCTGCCAACCCTTGTGAGCAAGACCGCAGGAAAGACTGGGGACATGCAGAGCTGCTGGAAGGTGAGCTGGGACCCTGGGCATGGGAGCTGAAGTCCTTTACAGTACTTTTGTTGGCCACTCTCTTGGGGTCTCCCCCTGTCTGCCACAGTGACCCCACGTGGAGGAAACAGGTCCCACAGTGTGCAGAGTAGCCACCAAGGCTCAGCAGTGCCCCATGCGTGGCCTGCGGGGCCTCATCCTGTGCTGAACCAGCTCTGGGCGCTCTTGTGACCCCTACCCCAGAATCACACCAGTGGTTCCCACTTCCAGAGAGACAGTTCAAGCCCCAGTTTGTGCCTGGGAGGAGCCTAACACCACACAAGGCAGCAGTATGGAGCCGGGTGTGAACCCTGAGTTGTCATGTTGGTGTTCAGTGGTTGACAGGGCCCCGCCACTGTCCTGGATATTCTGTTCTTTCCACCCCATGTCCTGTCCACATCTAGCAGGCAGCAGGAGGAATAAGGGAGCCTGTGAAAATAGTTATTATTACAGAGAAGTTTAGTCTACAAAGGTAAAGATGAGGGCAATGGCCCTCAACCTGAAAGCCACCCTTTCCACTGACCTGCCTTACTACTACCTGGCTACCAGGGATTGAACCCAGAAGCACTTAACAACTGAGCCACATCCTCAACCCTTTTTATTAAATTTTTTGTTTACAGACAGGGTCTTGCTAAGTTGCTTAGGGCCTTGCTAAGTTGCTGAGGCTGGCTTTGAACCTGGGATCCTCCTGCCTCAGCCTCCTGAGTTGCTAGGATTGCAGGTGTGCACCACCATGTCCATGTCCAGCTGTCTGCCTAGTTATTTTAAAACATCTCAGACCTATCACCTAAGCAGAGGAAGGTTCAAGAATTTTAAGCCAAATTGGATACTCTTAATCAGGCGTAAATCCCCCCCCCCCACCATGGACCCACCTCCTGCTGAGGCCATTCTCCTGACCCAGGGCCTTTGCACCTGCTGTCTCCTCCCCATTGGTGTTGGTGCCCCTTACCATCCAGTTCTCGGCTCAGCTGCTGCCTTGGGAGGAAGCCCACACCATATCCTGCATCTTCATGTCCGCCTCATTCCTTGTCAGCATGTTCCACCCCAGTTTACTCTACAGTGCCTTCTGAGTTTGAGCATGCTGCTGAGATCATGCTTGTTGTCTTTTTGTTTACTTGAACAAATCGGTATGAAGCACTTGCCCTGTGCTGATCCATCACCTGTGAACATGGGCAAGTGCAGGGACTCTGGTCTGGTGTTCTGTTGTGGCAGGAGTCAGGATTCTGTGTTTACAAATTCACCCACTTACAAAACACTTGTAACCCCAGAACCAATCCTGTGGGCCTTAAGTAGAGGGCCAATTGCCCAGGGTACCCATCCCTAACTGAGGTTGGATAAAGAAGGGGCCTGCCTTATTTCAGGCCACACTATGAGCAAGGGTCCTTTTTTTTTTTAAGGACCCTTGAACTAGCTCCTGAACCCAGAGGAGCTAGACCACTGAGTCCACCTCCCTAGCCAGCTGTTTATTTATTTATTTTAAGAGAAAGGACAGAGAGAGAGACAGAATCAATTTTTATTAAGTTTTTCACATGGCTTTTGTTGCTCTGACTCTTAGTTGTGTACGCAAGCGCTGCAACCGCCAAGCCACTGTTCCAGCCCCTCCTTTTTTATTTTTTGAGACAGGGTCTCGCTAAGTTGCTTAGGGCATTTGTATTCTTGGTGCAGATCTTGCGGTTCAGAGTGGTCTCCGTATGTAGGGCTGTGATGTACAGGCAGCGAGTTAGAGTTTGGCCGGTAGTTCAGTATCAGTCAGCAAAGTACATTAATTAAGGTGTCTCTGACAGAAATAGGTAAAGCGGCATTGTGCATTGTTTAGATAATAAAACTGTGACTGGGGTCACAGGAACATGGCCCGTGTTCCCTGGGAGCAGTGGCTCAGTGTTCACTAGCTGGCTGTAGTGAGTGAGAGCATAGGTTAGAGCCAGCTCAGATGCTGGGCATCAAGTGCACAGGTCAGGAAGCACGGGAGGTGGACGGGCCTGGAGATAGGCAGCTCAGCCTTGCAGATTTGCTGGGTTTGGGAGGCTTTGGGGAGAGAGGGCCTGCCCCTCGTCCGGCAGGGGATGTGGTGGGCGCGAGTGAGCAGGCCTGTCACTTTGCCCCACAGTGCTGGAGGCACGGGTGAGGCAGCTGCAGGCTGAGGGTGTGTCAGAGGTCTCGGAGAAGAGGGTGCAGGTGGCCCAACTATCGGAAGGCCAGTGCCAACCACCCAGGAAGGCTCAGACGCAGCCTTGTGGCCGCTGGGCAGAGAAGCTGGACAAGGACAAGAGGACCCTGCAGAAGCGGAAGCAGCGGCTGGAGGTGAAGCTTCAGGTGCGTGCCGAGCAGCTGGTCCACAAGGTGCAGGACCGGCCTCTGCGTGTGGAGCCCCGGCTTGCCAGTGGCCAGCTGTCCAGCTTCCTGCAGCCAAAGGCTCTGGGGACCCCTGAGAGCCCCTGGGAAGAGCGGCTAGCACAGGTGCTGCAGGAGGCCCCGCAGAAGCTGCTCCGTAAGAAGCAGGCCCTGCGGGACAAAGAGGCTGAGGAGCAGCTCTCCGGCCGGCAGCAGAAGCTCCTGGCCTTCTTGGAGTGCTGCCTGGTCAGTGGCAACCTGCCCCTCGCCCACCATGTGCTGGTCAGCCACCACAGCAGGCCCCGGATGCAGAAGCTACTCACGCTCGCCATGTACAACACGGTCCTGCTTGGCTGGGCTCGCAAGGTGAGCTGGAGCGCGAGGTTTTCCAGGGGGCCCTACCTGTCAGGATGGGGACTGAGGGTCAGAGGTGGGGACCTGCCCTCCTGTGCGTTCAGAGCCTTGGCTTTTACCTCCAGAGTTCAGGCTCTTGTGTTTTTCTTTTGATAGCAGGGATTGAATCGAGGGTGCTTAACCTCTGAGCCACATCGCAGCCCTTTTCATTTTTTGATTTGAGACAGTTTCGCTAAGTTGCTCAGGGCTTTACAAAGTTGCTGAGGCTGGCCTCCAACTTGCAATCCTCCTGCCTCAGCCTCCTGAGTTGCTGAGATTGCAGGGATGCACCATCATGCCTGGCCATGTCCTTGTTTTTTATTCTAATGGTTCTTGCAGAGTTTTCAAATGTAAATTCCATGTAATCTCAGTGGGTGTTTAAAATGACTAAATGAGGGGATGGAGCAGTGGCTCAGTATGGTATTGCGCTTGGCTGGCATGTGTGGGGACCTGGGTTCAAACCCCAGCACCACATACACAGCTGAGTGGAGGAAAAAAATAAGAACCAGCTGAGAAAATAGATCTGTCTTTCTCTCTAAAAAGAGACTAAATAGCAGGAAGGGAGATTCTGGGGCATTGCAGTCCCTCTGGATCTGCCGGGGCCAGGGCTCCTGGATCTGTCTAGTGTGCAATGCACCTGGCTTCGGCACCTGTAGCCCGCTCTCCTGGCCTCAGGCGGGAGGCCCATCCTTGTGCACAGGCACTGCCCACTGTACTATCAGGTGCCCCCCTCGTCCCACAGTGGTCCATGCACCCCGTGGTGTGTTGGGAGTGTGGCTTAGTGGCCTTTTCATGGAAAGAACCCATGTGAGTCCTAGTCAGAGCAGCAGTGGTGAAGGGCATCTGCTGTGTAGGAAGGAAGGAGGGCACTTAGCGGGTGGAGATGGACTGCGCTGCAAGATCTGGAAGCGCAGCTGACGCTGTAGGTGTCAAGTCATTGCTGCTGCAAGCCTGCGGAGGGTGACAGCTGCTTTCCCCTGAAGAGCCCCCGTTGAGGCCAGGTATTTGCATCATCAGCCCTTGGTGAGCCATCCTGGGGCTCCCGTAACCAAGTTGCACAAATCTGGTAGCTCAGAACAGAAGAGATTTGTTCTCTCCAGTCCTGGAGCCCAGAAGTCTGAGATAGGTGTGTGCCCCAGGGAAGGCCCTTTCTGCTTTTCCAAGGTCAGAAATGTCCCCAACTGCCAACAGCCCTTGGCATCCCTGTCTTGTGTCCTTTTCTGCTCCTACACTGTGTCTAACTGAGGTCCTCTTGTGCCATATCACCTCATTTGGAAAGATCTAGGTCTGCCAAAACTCTATTTCCAAATAAGCCCACATTCCAAGGTTGTAGGCGAGCATGGGTTTCTGGGGCCAGTAGCAGCCCCATGGGCCTGAGCACTGTTCTGAACCATTTGTGTTCTTTGGTGCTTAGTAGTTGCTGTTTCTGGTGGCTGGTCTATGTAGCCCAGAGCCCGGCAGTCAGTAGGACCTGAGTTTGAGTCCCGCCCCTGCTGGCTCACTGGGTGGCTCACAGCTAGTCATCTGCCCTCCCTGAGCCTCGCCCATAGAATGGGGAAGGAGCATCAGAGGATGCTGGGAGCAGTGAGGATCTACATTAGGACTTCCCTTACTCCACGTAAGTGTTTAGGAGAGGGGTGAGAAGATGCAGGATTCTAAAAGTTTTCCTGTTGATAGTAAGAAATTTGAAGCAAGGCAGGATATGAGTGCGTGCAAGGGCACGTGCCTGTGGTCCTGCTGCCTGCGATGGTGAGGTGCATCACTTGGGGCTAGGAGTGTGGAGATTGGCGGTACAGTGCGGCCCCCATCTCCAAAAGGAAAAAGGGAAGAAGAGGTAAGATAGACTCATATGATCTGGACCAACACCATCTAGAATTCTGCCATGTTGTACAGGTTCTGTGTTGGTCAGCAGGACACTTTAGGCCCCTGAGACCTGAGAGCGCAGCCTGTGTCACCACAAATCTGGGTGCTTAAACCAAACTACCATGTGTGGCTGATGACTGTCTGCAGCCCAGGTCTCTGGTGCTGTGGTCATCACAGGTGACTTCCTCAGGTGGGAGCAGCAGGATCTTGTGAAGTGGGAAGATGTTGGGGATTTGTTTTCTGTCAGAAGGGCCAGTGTGCATTCCTAGGAGGCAGTGTGTCAAAAGGGAAGTTTCCAGGGACACTGGACCACGCCTGGAAGCGAGCAGAAATGAAGGCCATCTGGAGTGCAGCTAAGGCAGTGCACTGAGGGACACTCACAGCTGCAGTTGGCTGTACACAAGCCACCTGCCTGAAGGGCCTAACCCCCATGGTCCCACCTCGTTGGTCACAGAGGAGGGGTCTCCAGGAAGCCGAGGGTGGAGGAGGCTGGGCATCCTCAGGCCCTCACGCTGGCTTGGTGTGTGCAGGGCTCGTTCAGGGAGCTGGTGTACGTGTTCTTCATGGTGAAAGATGCTGGCTTCACCCCAGACCTGCTGTCCTATGCAGCTGCCCTCCAGTGCATGGGGCGGCTGGACCAGGACACCAACACAGTCAAGAGGTAGGCGAGGTCAGTGGCCAGCTGCGGCACGCAGGGCTGCAGAGACCAGCAGAGTGAGTGGGAGGTGGCTGTGAGGTGGGACTCAGAGCTGCGCCTGTGTGAGTTTGCTGCCCACTGTGTGCCACCCCCAGGTGTCTGGAACAAATGGCACGGGATGGGCTACAGCTGCAGCAGCTCTTCACAGAGGTGTCCCTGTCCAAGGAGGAGCAGGCTGTGGTCCTGAGGGCTGTGGCCAAGGCTGAGCCCACCTTCAGCCCACCGCCACAGCCCCTGCCCAAGGTCAACACTTCAACCCTGCTCAAGGAAGTCTACGCAAAGGTGAGCCCAGGGCCAGGCCACTGTACATGGGCCTAATCCTCTCCCGATAGCAGCCTTCACCCTGCACCACCATCATCTACCTTCTGGGGACACACCTGAATGCCACCCTGGCTCCACATTCCCCTTCCTGCTCAAAAGAGGTTGGATGAGCCAGAGCTGGGAGGTGCATGGTTTGGCAGGGTTCAACCCAGAGGGTGGCAGCTAGAAGGTGCAGGGCAGGAGACCAGGCCATTCTAAATGGGAAGCAGGGAAGGTCATTTGGGTGCAGCAGGGCTGAGTGTCAGGGACCTCCAGCCAGGGCCTGAAGAGCTAGGGGGCTGCGTGGAGCCACCATGGAGATGGCACTGGGGTTGCCTTCTGCCTACATGTCCCTCCTTCCCAGACTAATGCAGTTGGTTTTTCTGTGATCATTCTGTCATAGTCATCACCTTTTAAGCTCCAGAACATCCTGTCACCCTAAAAGGAAGCCCATCCCCATGGGCAGTCTCCTGTCACTGATGTCACACGCTACGGCTGTGTGTGTCTGGTCTTACTGAGCACGAGGTCCTCAAGGTCCATGCACACTGCAGTGTATCACCTGCTTCTTCTGGTAGCCGAGGGACACTCCAGGTGTGCAGGACCAGGCCATGTATGCCTGCTGGTCTGCCCACACCGTTTCCTGTGTGCTTCTCACTGCATGACCTTGCCGCAGGAGCACTGCAGGCATCCGGTAGACATGTGCTTTCTGTTCTCCATGCTCTGGTTGGAGTTGCTATTTTTAATTCATCTATTTTGGGTGGGTCACACATTCACAGGGCTTCTAGTTTGCTAGGACACACAGTCCACGGTGGGAGACAGTGAGCTGTTGCTCTGACCTGTACCCTTCAGTGACAGGAGCTGGCAGGACTCTTCCAGCTGAGATTGTGCCTGGCTCTCACATGCTCTGTGCTCTGCAGGATGGCCCTGTGTCCTACCCGAAGCTGCACCTGCCCCTGCAGACCCTGAAGGACCTTTTCCAGCAGCAGCTCCAAGTGGAGCTGGGCACCAACGTCTATGTCCAGTCAGTGGAGAAGGCCCCATCACTGACCAAGGAGACATTGCATGCAGTAAGGACAGTCCTCCGCCCACCTGTGCTGAGGGTGTGGCCTGGGTCTCTGGGATGGGCTGAGCCTGGGCTGCTGGAGCTTGACAATGTGGCCCACGAGGTCTCCATTGGGTGGGAGACTCTCCTGGCCCCTGTGGTGGTCACTGGACTGTCCATCCCTTTGCAGCGGAAGACCCTGAAGGCCCTGCGCGCACAGTGGGAGGCTGCTCTGCACCAGGCGTTGCAGGAGACCAAGACCAGGCTGGCCCACGAGGCGCACGAGGGCCGCCCCACGCTCTATCCCTTCTTGTGCCTGCTCAGCGAGCGGGAGCTCGTGGGGATGCTGATGCAGGTGGGTGCCGCCCCGGGGGGTGTGGGCAGGCAGGTGGGTGGCCTGTGCTCACAGCCACTTCCCCCAGGCCCTGCATGCACTGCCTGCCCAGGGGGAGTCGCTGGTCCTGGTGGCCAAGGACCTGGGCCTGCGGCTCTTCAACCGGCATCTGGTGCAGCAGAAGCGGCTCAGCAACCAGGTGCAGGAGCTGGAGCAACGGTACTCACAGTACCTGCACCTATTGGCTGCGGACACCCAGGTGAGGTCCGGGGGCAGCCCTGCAGTCGTGGCCCTGACCCTGTGTCCCTCTCCCCATCTGTGAAGCAGGGGTGAGCACAATTTGGTCCTCTGCCCCCCACCCACCTTCCTTGCAGGTGGCCAAGCCCTGCCTGCCACGGCAGTATTGGGAGGAGCTTGGGGCGCCTGAGGACCCGCCACAGCAGCTGTGGCCCATCCCAGTGCTTATGCAGCTGGGCAAGCAGCTGGCCGAGGTGCTGGTGCAGGCTGTCCTCATGCCCCTCAGTCTAGCTGTGCCCCAGGGCTCCTGCAAGCTCATCCCTGTGCTGTACCATGTGTACAGCTTTCGCAGCTACCGCCAGGTGAGTGCTCCTGGGCCTTCCTTGGGAGGTAGGGCAGAGGTGTGGGGCCTGGGGAGGCTGGGGCACTGGGTGGTGCCCAGCTGTGGGCTCTGTTGGGTGGAGGTCTCTTCGGTCCTGGGGACTTCGTCCAGGGATTGAGGATGTGGTTGGGTCAGTGGTGCTGCGTGCTTGTGAGAGCTCTTGCGGTCTCTGCCTTCCCCCCCTCTTGGGGCATGGCCTCTGGCATACAGCATTGCCTGCAGAAGCCGACTCTGCTCTGGTGTGAGGTTGAGTCCTCATCCAGAGTGGCAGGAAGGGATCTGCATGGTGCATAGGACTGATCCTGACCATTTATCTGCCTCTCTTGCCCAGATTGGCATCCTGAAGCCACACCCGGCCTTTATACAGCTTCTGGCGGTGGCTGCTGAGCCCACACTGACATTTGAGACGGTTGACATGCCCATGCTGTGTCCTCCACTGCCCTGGACCTCGCCGCACACGGGTGCCTTCCTGCTGAGCCCCACCAAGCTGATGCGGGCATTGGAGGGCACCACCCAGCACCAGCGCATGCTGGAGAGCTGCCCACCTGCCAACCTGCATGGTGCACTGGATACCCTCACCCAGCTGGGCAACTGCGCCTGGCGTGTCAATGGGCGCGTGCTGGACCTGGTGCTGGAACTCTTCAAAGACAAGGGCTGCTCGCACCTGGGCGTGCCGCCACCACCCTCAGAAGCACCCCGGCCGCGGGAAGGCCACCCACCACCTGGTGCGTCCCCTGCCCTCAAGGCCGAGCTGCGACGGGAGCTGGCCCACTGCCAGAAGGTGGCACGGGAGATGCACGGGCTGCGCATGGAAGCTCTGTACCGCCTCTCGTTGGCCCAGCACCTGCGTGGCCGCATCTTCTGGCTGCCCCATAACATGGACTTCCGGGGCCGAACCTACCCTTGCCCTCCCCACTTCAACCACCTGGGCAGCGACCTGGCACGCGCCCTGCTGGAGTTTGCTGAGGGCCGTCCTCTGGGACCACATGGCCTTGATTGGCTCAAGATCCACCTGGTCAACCTCACGGGGCTCCGGAAGCGGGACTCCCTACAGACCCGTCTGGCCTTTGCTGATGAGATGATGGACCTCATCCTAGACTCCGCAGACCAGCCCATGACGGTAGGGGAAGCTCCCAGCACCCACTGCCTCCTCGCCTTCTCCTCTCTCACCCGCCACCACTGCCTTGCTGGCCACCTCCATGGCATCCTGTATGAGGCCATCCCCTGTCTCACCCTTGCTGCCACCCACCCTCTCCTTGCCTCAGCAGTGTGAGCTCCTACTCAAAACCTCTGTCCATAGCTACCTGTCCATAGCCACCTCCCTATGTCCCTGTGTCCCCTGAACTTGACTTGGTGCTACCTGTTGTCTGCAGGGCAGTAAGTGGTGGATGGAGTCTGAGGAGCCCTGGCAGACCCTGGCTTGCTGTATGGAGGTGGCGCAGGCTGTGCGGGCCCCAGACCCTGCTGCTTACGTCTCCCACCTGCCTGTGCACCAGGTGAGTGTCAGGTGGCCTGGCAGACCCCGCACTGGTGCATTCCACCTGGGCCTCGATCGGGGTTCCCACATCCTGGCCTTGCAAAGTGAAATTTCAGAGTGTGGGGCTGTTGGAGAGTGTGGGGCCCTTGGGGCCTGCCCCAGGGCTCAACTTGGTGTGTGGCTTCAGGACTGCATGTCCTTCCTGGGGGGGATAGCCACCCTGCTGCACCCCAGCTGTGGGAGCAGCTTTGGGGATGCTCAGCTGTATGCTGCCTCTGATGGGGGCAGGGTGATGCCTGTTGCTCTTGCTGTGAGCTGAGCTCTGGAGAGGCACAGATGCTGGGACCTCCAGGCTCACGGACTCCACTCCCCACACCACCTGCAGGATGGCTCCTGCAATGGTCTCCAGCACTACGCTGCCTTGGGCCGGGACAGCATGGGCGCGGCTGCCGTCAACCTGCTGCCCTCCGACCTGCCGCAGGACGTGTACAGTGGGGTGGCTGCACAGGTGGGTGTCAGGGCACTGACCTGGGAGCTCCTGGGCCACTGCAATCCTCAGCCTGTGGTGTGTTTGTGACGGGGTCACTGGACTCTGGGGCAGCACTGAGGCATTGCTCTGCCCCTGCTGGCCCAGGTGGAGGTGTTCCGCAGGAAGGATGCTGATCGGGGTGTGCGGGTGGCCCAGGTTCTCGAGGGCTTCATCAGCCGCAAGGTGGTGAAGCAGACGGTGATGACCGTGGTGTATGGAGTCACCCGCTATGGCGGGCGCCTGCAGATTGAGAAGCGCCTCCGGGAACTGAGTGACTTCCCTCAGGTGTGTGGGCAGCGGGCTGCATGCCTGGGCAGGCCCCCTCCTCACCCCAGACCCAGCCTTGGGCTTCTGGGACCACTGTCCCCTGCTGGGGCCAGGGCTCCTCCCCCTTGTGCCTCAGGGTCTGGGTTCTTTATCTGCTTGGTGGGGTGGTGTGTGAGGGTGTTACCTGGGAGCACTGCTGCCTTCACTCCCCCCCCCCCCAGGAATTCGTGTGGGAGGCATCCCACTACCTCGTGCGCCAGGTCTTCAGTAGCCTCCAGGAGATGTTCTCTGGTACTCGGGCCATCCAGGTGTGTCATCCTGCCCTGCCCCGCCCATCCCCTTCTCATCTGCTCATTCATGGCTTGGCCATAGCATTGAGGGGTGGGACTGGAGCCCTCAGTTGAGTGCCCTTGTCCCACAGCGCTGGCTGACTGAGAGTGCCCGGCTCATCGCCCAGGCTGGCTGGGCCGTGGAGTGGGTCACACCGCTGGGCATCCCTGTCATCCAGCCCTACCACCAAGACTCCAAATTCCTGGTATGTGGACCCCCCACCCACCTGCCCTCCCCACCCTTGGTGGGATTTAGCTGGGGACTCACCAGCCCTCTGCTCCCTGGCTGGGCTGGGCTGGGCGTGGCACTGCACGGCACGGCACAGCACGGCATGCACCAGCCCTCTGCTCTAACCCTGCAGCTCAGAGGTGGGATCCAGAGCATCACCTGCATCAGCAGTCGAGACACCAACCAGTAAGAGGGGAGGTGAAGGCTCCTGGGTGGGTGTGGGCCAGGAGTGGAGCCCTTGCTGACCCCCAGGGTGTCCTCCAGGAAGCCCAACACACTCAAGCAGAAGAATGGCTTCCCACCCAACTTCATCCACTCGCTGGACTCAACACACATGATGCTTACAGCGCTGCACTGCTATAGGTGGGCCAGGGGTAGATCTGCCTGCACGGGGCAGAGATCCAGATCTGGAGGAGGAGCTGTATGGCAAACATCCTGGGGGTCATGGGTGCTGGTGTGGAACGCAGGATGCAGGAGGCAGGCAGAGGCCCAGATCCACTGGCACTGAGCCATGTAGGACTGTGCCTCTGCCCAGGTAGCTGTGTGCTCAGCACTGGGCTCTGCCCAGGCTATGGTGATGGCCTCCAGTGGACCCCATGTGGGTCTTGGGCAGCCAGCATGTGAGGAAAGGCTTGTGCCTGGGAAGCTTCACACCTGGAGGACCACTGGGGACAGCTGGTGGGAGGCTGTGCAAGGGAGAGCCAAGAGGAAGGGCTTCCCTGGACCTTAGGGAGATGGCGGGAGGGTCAGGTGGCCCTGCTAGGCACCCTCCCCAGGAGTCCTCTGCACTCTGCAGGAAGGGGCTGACCTTCGTCTCCGTCCATGACTGCTTTTGGACACATGCAGTTGATGTCCCCGTCATGAATCAGGTATGGCCAGTCACCATCCCCACTTGTGTCCCCGAGGATGGGACCTGGCCCTGATCCTCCAGACCTGGGCTGCTGATGCCTGACCCCCCACAGGTATGCAGGGAGCAGTTCGTCAGCCTGCACAGCCAGCCCATCCTGCAGGACCTGTCCCAGTTCCTGGTGAAGCGGTTCTGCTCCAGCCCCAGGTGAGCCCCAACAGTGGTTGGACGCCCCCCACTGCCCTGCCCAACTCCACCTCACCCCTACCTTGTTCTCAGCACCAGGCCTCAGAAGCTCCCCCAGAGCATCCAGGCCACCAAGCTGCTGGAGACGCTGCTCTCGGTGCCAGAAACGGGTATGTGGGACTGTGGGGGTGGAGAGGCAACACCTCTGCTCCCCAAGGTCTCATCACCTTCTTCTGCAGGGACCTTGGACCTGGAACAGGTGAAGCACTCCACCTACTTCTTCAGCTGATGCTGCCCCCCCACCATCTCCAGGGGCACCCTGTCCATAGTGTAAATAAAGCTCTTTCTACTGGTGGGACCACTGCCTTTTGAGAACAGTGGGCACAGCCAAACAACCAGATATGGCTGGGCGCCAATGCTGTCATTTATTGCGCGGAATGGGGTGTGGGGTTAATGGGGCACAGGGGCCGCAGTGGGTGCTGCTGCGACGGTTCATCAGTACATTCATTGCGACGGCGGGGACCCCAGCCTTGGCCCCATGCCCTGTGCAGCCAAGGTGCCCACCCCCAGGCACCAGGTGCTGGAGGAAGAGGCTGTGCCCGCTCTAGGAGGTCGCCTGGGTCGCACATTGGGGAGTGGGCCAGTTATTGCGTGAGCATAATGGGGACAGCAGGAAGCCTGCGGGCCAGTGCTGCCCTCCTCGTAGGCGGGCAGGTGGGGCTCTACCATCTCCTCGGCCGGCCCCGGCCCCGTCCTTGTTTTACAATTGTAGGAACTGAGGCACCGAGGTGAAGGGAGCCCCTCACAGCCGCCTCCAAGGGCAGGTGTGATGGGGTTGGGTGCAGGGCAATGAGGGGGCAGCGAGGGGCCGCGACCTGCCTGCCGCCCGTCTGACTAGCCAGCCTACGTCCCTCTATGGCTTGTGCGGGCGGCCGGGCAGCGGCAATGGCATGGCTTTGGTCTGGATGACGCCCCGCCCAGCCCGTGTGGCCCGTGGGGCGTTGCGCAAGGGTCACAAGTTGGATGAGAGGCGTGAGCGCGCAGAGTCCAGCGGATCGAGGCCACTGGCAGCGCCGGGTGAGGCAGAGTCCCTGCGGTCCGGACTAGGCCCGGCGGCCCGGGAGGTGGGCGTTGGCCCAAGCCGAGGCGTGGAGCTGCTAGCCGGGCGCGCTGAGGCCCCTGGCCCAGGCCCCGGGGTCCCGTGTGGCAATGAGGGCTGGGAGGCGGACAGCGGGCGCGACGCGCGGCTTAGACGGCGAGCGGGCAGTGCAGGCCCAGCTCGGGGGGCAGCGGGTGAGCTGGGCGTGCCGCTGTAGGGCGAGGTCCGCGGCGCTGGGGGGCTGGCGGCAGGGGCGGGCCCAGCCCCTGGCCCCGGTGGCAAGCGGCGCAAGAGGTGTGGCGAGCCGAGCGCCAGCGGCCCCACAAGTGGGCGCGCCACCTGCGGGCAGAAGCTCATGGCCACCGCCTGCTGCAGCGTGGCGATGGCAGAGGTGACCTGCGGCGGCGGCGGTGGTGGGAAGAGGCCGACGCGCTGGCCCAGCTCGGCCTGCTGCACCATCTCGCGGTCATACTTAACGATCTCTTGGATGATGGCGTTCTCTTGGTTGTTAAACACGCCAGAGCTGAGGTCGTGCTGCACTTTGTGCAGCAGGATGGAGTTCTTCTTTCCTGTAGGGAGCCTGGGCATTAGCGTGGCAGCTGCAGGACCTGGCGCCAGGGGCCTCCACAGGCAGAGCACCCTGCACAGCCAGTGGTATGAAGCACTTGCTGCACAGAAACAGCAGCAGGGCTTCATGTGTGCATACAACCTTTGTGGGGCACCTACTGAATTCAGCAGCACAGGGTGCCTGCAGTGTATTAGCACATGGCAGAGTGCCTGCTGTGTACCTCAAGTATGCAGCAAGTGCTGTGGATATACATAGGGCGCCTGCTGTACACAAGTAGAAATGGAGTGCCCTGTACAGGCTGAGCACCTGCTGAGTATCTAGTGCATTCAAGGAACACATGCCTACAGGGAGCAGGTATGAAGTACCTGCTGTGTACCTGCTGAGTATCTGCTGTGCAGCAAGCGTAGGTCGTTTACAGAAAGTAGGGCTGCCTCCCTGCCTCAGGGCCTCTGCTGCACCTCCTCCACGAACATACCTCTCCCCTTCCCTTCCAGCATGGCTGCTCAGGGGCGCCCCTTGTCCCCATGTCCCCTCCTCAGTGACACACAGTGGGGGCTTATGTAATAGGAGTCTCCTGATCCACTTTAGCACCCTGCATGCACCATGGGCACTCAGACAGTGGCAGAGGCTGCGCCCCTTCTCAGGGCCAGGTCTCCAAGACATGCCCTCTCCACCCCCAGGCCAGCTCACCGATGCGGTCCAGGCGGTCGATGGCCACTGTCTCGAAGGCACGCCGCATCATGGGGTACTCCTCCAGCACCTCATTGAAGTTGTCCACGCTCAGCGAGTAGAGGCGGCAATAGGTGTCGGCCCGCACACTAGCCGTTCGCCGGCCCCGCGTGAGCAGGCAGATCTCTGTGCAGGCAACAGGCCTTCAGCCACTGGGCAGACTGCCCATTGCCCCTGCTGAAGCCCTTCCGCCCCACCCGACCCCAAGCTCACCCCCAAAGTAGGAGCCGTCAGACAGCTTCATCTCCTTGTTGCCCTTAGTGAGCACGCTGACCACGCCATGCTGAATGAAGTACATTTTTTTGCCCACAGTGCCTTCACGGATGATGTAGTCGCCTGGCTGGAAGACCTCAAACTTGAGCTTGGTCAGCATGGCTGTCACAAAGTTGGGATCAGCATTGGCGAACAGAGGCATGGAGGCTACCAGCTTGCGGCAGTTGAAGTTGACGATCTCCTGCAGGATGGGAGGGCCCAAGCTGAGCTGTGGCCTGGGATCTTGCGAACAAGGAGGACAGAGGTCCCCTCCCACACATCAAGACCCCTGGCTGAGAAGAAGTGGGAAGGAAACCCAAGAATCCTCTCTGCAGAGAGTGGAGGAAAGAGCTGGTGATAAAACCCAGCACAATGAATGTGTGGGAAGGCTGAGGCAGGAGGACGGTGAGTTCCAGGCCAGCCTCAGCACCTTAGCAAGGCCCTGCCTCAATAAGAAATCAAAAGAGCTGCGGTGCAGCTGAGTGGTAGAGCACTCCTGGGTTCAATCCCAGCACTGGAAAAAATCTGCACAGCACCAAAGCACCCTAAGTGAAGAGTCGGAAACCGGGAGGGTCTATTGCAGGGGGCTGTGCCCTCCATTGCAAAGGCTTCCTGAGAACAGAGAGACTGAAACACAGGGAACAGCAGCTGCCTCTCACCATCCTTCTGGAGCCCACACAAGTGACCCAGCTGGGCTGGGACCAGGGGGAGCCCGGATAGCCCAGCGCCCCTGCAGAGCATCTCACCACCGTGGAAGAGGCATCAAGACCCACAAGCTAGTGGCCACCCACAAGGCTCGGGGTGAGGAGGCCCAGGGACATTCCCATGGGGTCCCCACATGGAGGCAGAGGACCAGAGGGTGTGGTGTGAAAGGGACCCAGCCCAGTGCCATGCTCCATGTTTTAAAGCGAAAATGGAAGACTGTGGCAGAGGATCAGTGGAGAACAGGAGGCTGGTGTGGTTTTGGGTTGGCTTTGGAGCCATGTGAACATCTAATCAGGTTGCTGGGGAGGAGCCGGGCAGTGAGGGCCAGCACCTGGGGTCCTCTGGGCTGGTGAGTGTTCTGAAGTAGGATGATGGTGACAATAGTACAATCCCCTATAAAATCCAGTGACCCTCATTTATTTCATGGTCTGTGAGTTCTGTCTCTTTGCATGAAGGAATAAGGAACAATGACCATCCAACACCTGTGCCCACCTCCTGGGAAGCTCGTGTATGCTGGGGAGCCCTCTTCAGCCCCTGCCATCCCGCTTCAGGGCCTCTGTCCTTGCTGTGCCCTCCAGTGTGGGTGGACCTCCCCTCCCGCTGTGGTCTCCCCCATTGGACTCTGAAGCTCTGACCCCTGGATCCTCGGAACACAACCTTATTTGGAAACAGGGTCTCTGCCAAGCAGTCAAGGGAAGAGGGGGCCCACATAGATTAGGCCTCATGCAGTGACAGAAGAAAGGACACAGAGAAGCACAGGAGGCTGTGTGACTATGGAGGCAGAGGCCCAGCCCCAGGAGCTGGAAGCCACAGGAAGGAGCCTCCCTAGGGCCTCAGAAGGAGCACAGCCCACAAGCCAAGCCTGTGAATTTCTGGGCTCCAGGAGTAAGAGTCCCCAGCCAGTGGGGGTTTGCTAGGCAGCCCCAGGAGATTTGCCCAAGGCCCACAGGCTGGAGGGCAGAGCAGAATTCTAACCACTGGTCAGCCCAGCCCACCCTGGGAGGGCACCAGGCATAAGTGGGCAGGGCGAGTGGGGGTGGGGGTGCAGGGGGCTGGGGATACATAGTCTGGGGCCTTCCACCGCAGCTCCCACACCTCACCTCCCGCAGTGGGCCATTGAGCTCCCCCAGGATGCTGTCCTCATCGAACATTTTGCCTTGGTACCGGTGCTCGTAGTAGTCATGGATCTTCTGGCGGAAGTCAGCCGGCAGCTTGTGGAAGGACATGTACTGCTCCACCTGCTTGTACTGCAGTGGGAAGGGCCAGTCAGAAGTTGCTGCCCGCAGCAGGCCCGGCCTGGGATGTGCCCACATCCTCAGCCAGAAGGGGCTGCTGGACTGAGCAGTGACACCAATGCCCACCTTTATATCTAAATTGCCTTCCCTGACATTTTGAAAGATCAGTATCAGTGTAAGATTCAGATAAAAGTCCTAGAGTGGTGTTAGATAGCTCTCAGGGTGGCCGGAGGGAGTTCAGGGAGCTGGAGTGGAAGTCCAGGCCCACAGCAAGGCTGTCTAGGCAGGCAGATGCTGGGTCTGGCACATATGTGCAGTGGGAAAGCACACCTGTGGCCTGTCTGTGGTCTGAACTGAGGACACTGCATCCTGTCTGGTAGTCCTGCCTTGGGTTGTGCCACCAGCTGGACTCTGAGGGCTGAGTGTTCGTGGGAATGAGGCTAATCCAAGCTTCCCTGTCCACTGCACCTTCCCTGCTGGCCCTGGCTTCCCCTATGCTCTTTCCAGAACCCATCATGTCAGCCCCACCCAAGCAAGGCAGTGAGTATGAGTGCCAGGCCCTGCTGTCCCCAAGATGGTGCCTCTAGGTGCCCCACTTCCGCCCCAACCCTGCTCGGCCACAGCTGCTCTGAGCTCAGCGGAACCCGTGACGGCAGGCGGGTGGCGGCACCAGCTCATGTTTGGGTGCAAGGCCCCAGCTTCCGGGCAGCCAGGGTGCCTGGCACAGGGCCCAGTCAACCCGGCTGTCCCAGCTGGCACTGCTGGGGGGACGATGGCTCTCAGCCAGGACCAGTCAACAGAACAGGACAGCAGGCAGCACTTGGAGGGGCCAGGCAGGCGGCACTTGGAGGGGCCAGGCATGCCCTTGGCCTGAGATGGACACAATCGAAGGCGAGGCTGCAGTCTGGGTGGGCTGTGGGGGGGAAACACCCACTCTTCCTCCACCTTTCCTACCATCACTGGCCCTGCACGCCCCTAGAACCAGACCTCTGAATGTTCTCCCCAGGCAGAGGCCAGATGTCAGTGGCCAGTGGCTTTCCCTTGTGGGTCTCCATCTGACACCAGAGACTGGGCCCTGCCCAGCTCTGAGCTTCTCGGCTCCCTGTCCCTCCTAATCACAGCCCAAGGCACTGGGTCCACACCCTACAATGCCCCTCTGGCCTCCCACCTGGGACCTTCTTCCTCTGTTCCCGAGCACCTCACAGAGCTAGAGGAGGCTGCCCCCCCACTCGCCAGAACCAGGATGGGAGCTGCCTGCCCCCTCAGACCTTCTCCTGGTACTGGCGCCTCGAGGAGTCCAGCGACTGGATGAGGGCAGTGGCGTGGCCGATGAACATGGCGTAGCAGGTGGCGCCCACGATCATGCTCAGCATGGTCAGCCAGATGTCTGTCATGCTCTCGGGCGCCTGCCGCCCGTACCCGATGCACAGCATGTGACTCATGGCCTTGAAGAGGGCGAAGGAGTAGAGCTCGCTCCAGGAGTGGTTCTGCAAGGCCAGGGCGGGTGGTTTGGAGTGGCACAACCCTGGGGAGTCCCGGGACTGCAGCCCACCTCCCTCCTCCAGGCACTTAGGGGGTGAGCTCCCCATGTTCAGAGGTAACCAGGAGAAAGAGACCCAGGCTGAGGACGTGTGTGTCCATGTGTCACTGGAGAGAGCAGCAAAGGCAGGCCTGATGTCCCCCACTTCACCCTAGGAGAAACAGAGTCCCAGAGGGGCCAGCCTCTGACCAGTGAGTCTGAGAGGCCAAGAGGACAAGCAAGTACCAGGGGCCCCCAGGACAGGTGAGATGGGAACACTGGAGTCACACCCAAGGGGCAGGGAAGGCAGAGGTCCCATTCCTGGATGTCCTCAGTTGACCAAGCAGGGGGGAGCGGGGACAGTGGGGCCCATCCAGGAAATGGAACTGATGTGCAGGCAGCAGCCGGACAATGAGCTCCTCAGCACAGGCCGCTGTGCCAGGCGCCAGGGAGGGGTGCCTGCGAATTCTCCCTCTGTGGCTTCTGACCCTATCAACGCCAACTGTCAGTGCCCAACTGCTCTGCATCCAAACCAAAAGCATGCTAAGCCCCTGGCCAGTATGGGAAGCAGGGCTTGCTGGGGTGACACCCCGGCTTCAGCACCTACCAGGTGCCCTTTTTAACCATCAGGCACCTTCGCATCATTTCCTAGGGCTCATGATGCCACTTTCCGTAAGTCTGTGTACAGACACAAGGGCAGCCCACTGAAAACCACACTGAGCAGATCTCTGGGTGGGAAGCTGCCTGGGGGGCAGAGCCCTGGTTGGCAGGCACAGGTGGTGGCTGGGGGCTCACCACCATGTTGTTGATGGACACCCAGCAGTTGCTGGGGAAGTCCTGCAGCATGGGCACCAGGAACTGCAGGCAGCCATCCCAGTGGCACAGCAGCAGCATCATGCTGATGAGGTTGCAGATACGCATCACTGCGCTGGCCAGGTCGTAGGTCATGTGGAAGATCTGGGGAAAGGGGCGTGGCATGAGGGTCTGCAGACCCCTGGGGCTCAGTGGCTCCATCCTCCCCAGAACTCAGGAGGCCCCTATGGCCCTGTGCCCTGCCTCCCCAGCCCCTTCCTGACCAGTCTGCCATTCCTGCCATCAAATCTCTCAGGACCCCGCCCAGTACTTTCTCCACCCACCTGTCTTGCCCTGAATTCCCCCAGTGACCAAGGTGGCAGGAGCAGCAGAGGTAGATCTAGCAGGCTTTGCTCTGAGCCTCTGGCAACAGAACTATGTATATCTCCTCTTACAGGGCAGAAGGGAACCGGCATGGGAGTAGTCAGGTGACCTGCTGGTGCCCTGTCCCCCCACTTTCTGCCCCTATGGCTGCACCCAGGCTATGTGGTGGTCCCCAGGAGACTCTTCCCACCCAGGCCTGAACCCCCTAACCCCACCTGGCCATCCCCTCTGGGTCACTGGAGGCCTCCCTTCCAATGCTCCCAGACCACGACGTGACCCAACCCTGTGGTCCTGCCCATGGACTCACAGCCTTGCCCAGTGCCTCCCATTGTGGTGCCCTTAGTGTCTTCCCTGCCCTGCACCACGTAGCTCTAAACAGTTGCCCCCAATACTCCTCCTGGCCCTACCCCAGAATTTTGGCCTTTCCCCCTCAAAACCCTCACCTCTTTATCCTTCCTCTAGGCCCTAGGTTCCTCGGGACCCCACCAAAGAGCCTGTCCCAGAACCCTTGGACCCGCCCACAACCCTCAGACCCACCCCAAGCCATGGTCTCTCCCAAGGTCCTCCCTGCCCCAAAGTCTCGGCCCCGCCCATGGCCCTGCCCCGACCCTCAGGACCCCCCAGCCTTGGCCCGCCGGCAGCCCTCACAACCCCGCCCCTGAAGCTTTCGCCCCAACTGTGGACCTCACAACCCTGCCCCCAGGCCTTGGCCCCGCCTGTGGACCTCACAGCCCCCCCCAGCCCTTGGGCCCCCCCAGCCTTGGCCCCGCCCACAGCCCCATCCAGTCCCCACCTCTTCCCACTGGTGGATGTAGCGGATGAGCCTCGACAGGCGCAGCAGCCGCAGGAGGCTGAGGATCTTGGTGAAGCGCACAATGCGCAGGGCGCGGGCCGTCTTGTAGACCTCCGAGTCGATGCCCTTCTCCACGATGAGGAAGATGTAGTCCACCGGGATGGACGACACGAAGTCCACCACGAACCACGTGCGCAGATACTTCTTCTTGATTTTTTCGGGGTCCAAGATGATCTCCGTGTTGTCCTCTATTACGATACCCGTGCGGAAGTTCAGCACCAGGTCCATGAGGAAGAAGGTGTCTGAGACCACGTTGAACACGATCCAGGGGGCAGTGGTCTCATCCTTGAAGAAGGTAATGCCCACGGGGATGATGATGAGGTTCCCCACCATGAACAGCAGCATGGTGAAGTCCCAGTAGAACCTGGGGGGAGAGGGCCACTCACACCTCCAGCCATGCTGTCCTCTGACCCAGCTGCCAGACCAGGGACCTGAGCAGAGTGTCCTCCACCTCCAGGAAGCCTCCCCACTGTCCACTCTGCCCAAAAGACTGATCAAAATAGATTAAATGGTTCACATGACCCAAGGGGACAATGTGCCTGACTCAAGACTGGCCTTCAAAAATCATTAGGGACAGAGAAGGAAGTACAGGTGACAAGCAGAGCTGGCGGAGGAGCACTGGGCCCATGGGGAGGGAGAGCAGGCACCTGCCATGCCAGGCCAGTGGTCAGGTCTTTCCTGGGCACTGGGGACCCTGTGGTGCACAGGAGCAAGGCAGAGGAAGGCTAAGGGAGGAGCTGGAGGAATGAGGCCCAGAACTTGGCAAATGTTTGGACCTTTACTGTAATAAACATATGCACAAAGGACCCATCCCCAGGCCAGGCCCATTCCTCTTGGCGGAAATAGGCCTGTCCACTCAAGGGATCACTGATGATCAGGCAAGGAGCTAGGAGTGAAGAGTCTCCTCATGGGGACACAGGCCACATGGACAGATGCCCAGCCCTCAACTACTGAGAAAATGAAAATCAAACCTCTCTGAGGGAGAACTGTTTGGTGACACCTCAAAAAGTTAAGTGTAGGGGCTGGAGTGGTGGCTCAGTGGTTACAGCGCTTGCCTGTCATTCATGAGGACCCAGGATCAAACCCCAGCACCACGTACAACTGTCAGAACAATGAAAAACTAAATAAAATTGATTCTCTCTTTCTCTTTCTCTCACTGTCCCTCTTTTTAAAAAAAAAAAAAGTTAAGTGTAGGGGCTGGAGCGGTGGCTCAGTGGTAACAAAAGTGCTAGAGAAATGAAAGCCAGATGAAAAAATAAAGTTGATTCTTTCTCTCTCCCTCTTTAAAAAAAAAAGTCAAATGCAGAACCACAGCACACAGAACCCAGCAGCCTGCTCTGCCATATACCATGTTTGGGCCATGTTCCAGCAGCCAAATATCCATCCATGGATTATAGGTACACACGAACCATGTCACACACACCTGCAGTGTCCCTCAGCCATGAACAGGAGCGGGTGACACATTGTAGTGTGGATGGACCTTGAGGACGTGGTGCTCAGTGAGGACCAGACACAAAAGGCCACATTGTATGACTGTGGTGACAGGAAACATCCAGGATGGGATGTGGCTTTAAGGGTGTTTCGCTACTGCTCATGGCTGAGTGATGCTCTAGGTGTGCATGGCCTGCTGGGGAGGGAACGAGGTGACTGCTCATGGGCACGGGGTTTCTTCTGGGATGATGGAATGTTCTGGAGATGAGATGGTGGTGATTGTGGAATGGGGTGTGTGCTTAATGCACTGTGTGTTTGAAAGTTGCTGCTAGTGGTGGCTTAGCGGTTAGGGCGCTTGCCTGGCATGCGTGAGTATGCGAGTTCAAACCCCAGCACCACGTACACAACGAAGTCTTGGAGCAAAGAAAGCAACTAAATAAAAAATTGTTTCTCTCTTTCTCTCTCTCTCACTATCCCTCTCTCTTAAAAAAAAATGAAAGTTGCCAAATGGCAGATTTTACCGTGTATATACTAGGTACACTATGAAAACAAAAGACCACCATGCACAGAGGCCATGCCTGTCACCCCAAAGACTTGGGAGGCAGAGGCAGGAGGATCATAAGTTTAAGGCCAGTCTCAGCATCTTAGCAAGAACCTCAGCAAATTAGCAAGACCCTGTCTCAAAATGAAAAAAAAAGTCTTTGAAAGGACTGGGGATGCAGCTCAGTGGTAAAGCACCTCTGAGTTCAATCCCCATTACTCCAGTACCAAAAGATAGAAAGAGAGCAAGAGAGAGAAGCCTTGGGGGTCTAGGGGTCTTGGGGATGAGCTGTGCCTAAGACTGGGGTTTGAGCCCACCAAACACACTGTAGATCAGGCAGAGAGGGGCTAGCATGTCTCAGAGGTCAGGGCCACCTACCAAGAACAAGGCCCTGAGTTCCACCCAGCATCACAGAAAGAAAAATGTGAGCAGAGTCATTCAGTTTTTGCCCTAAAGTTTGGGGAACCCACCCCCAGATGGGGTCAGCTGCTGTCCACTCCCTCGAGGCCCCACTCCATCCAGGTGGGTTTGCAGGCTGTCCAGTGGGCCCAGCCCCTGCCCAGCAGCTCTCTGGAGGGGACCAGGTGAGGGCCTCCCCAAACTGGCCTGGGTGGGCAAGGAGCATCAGAGGTCGCTGGCCTGGCTGCAGCCGAGTGAGCTCACCGCTGAGAGCCACTGTCAGCTGGCTCCTGGTTGGGACAGCACCTTGAGGGCACAGATATTAACACTGAGCTTGTTGGCGGCCAGGCGTTCCACTTCGGGGAACTGATCTCAAGGAAATTGTCCAAAAGGGAGAGAGAAAAAATTAAAAAGTGATTTGTACTGAGATGTTCACAGCAGCTCCATCTGCGAGAGCCAAGGGTTGGCCAGGACCCAGCAGGTGGCAGTGCCAGTCAGACCCTGTGAGCTCTGCCCACTGGCACAAGTGACCTTGGGCAAGCTCTCAAGTCCCTTGCAACCTGGTCTCTTCTATTCTAGTCCATGTAGTGAGGTCTCCCTGGAAAGGGCTTGGAAGCTCCAGTGCAATGAGGAGGGGCTGGGCTCACAGGACACCCCACAAACTGCTGTGGTAGGGACAGGACCTCAAGAGAGTGGAGGGGGCTGCACCATCAGAATGGTGAGGGTACCCCCAAACCCCATGGTTAAAATCAAATGACACTGCTTGAAGTTTGGGGGCCTCCTTTGCCTGGATCTACAGCATGTGTGAGCTCAGACCCCATTGTAATGTGCAGGAACCCAGAGTCTCACCATTGAACAGGACTTAGGGGGCCTCACCTGCCTGCTGTTCCCTTCTCCTCTACCCCAGAGTCTACTGTGTAACTCCCCCTCTCTGCACTGAGAACTGCTCCCCTTTGGGTCAAAAGTCATGGGTCAAAACAAGCTGGAAAGTAATGGAGAAGGTCAAGGGTCTAGAAACCACAAGGGGGGCCTAGAAACAATCTGAATGGCCATGTGACACCGGGGTACCCTTTATGGCTAGCCCATCATACAAATTCTCTCTACCTCCCCACTAATTGCTGGGGGACAGGACTGTCCAGCCAGGAAGTGGGGTGCAGGACCCAGACCTAGGCCTTTCATGTCTCCAGACCCTGGGATCACAGGGTGTGACCCATCTTTCCAGGCAGGGGAGCATCCCTGGGTTACAGGAGGTTGGAGCAGAAGGTACAGGGATAGAAGAGGGTTGAGGAAGGAAGACAGGAAGGTGGCCAGCCCCATGGTCCCTTGTGGAACCTGCCTGCTCTAATCAGGATGCACCCCATAGGGCCCAGACTCCAATCCTGATTTTCACCAGCTAGCTTGCTCCCCATGGAGGGAATCAGAAGGGGAAAGTGGGATCAGCAGTGTCCTTTACCAAAGGGAAACTGCGGCAAAGGGCATCTTTGGTCTGCAGGGTGCCCACACCCTTGCTTTGCCTTCCCTGGGCAGGGTGACTTAGGGACCCCTCCTGCCTCTCAGCCTGGCCCTCAAAGGGAAGGGTCTGGGCTATGGGGCCCCTACCCGGTCTCCCCTTATGGGTTGTGCTGTCTTGGGTGGACACTGCCTTGAGCACCAATACACCCAACCCCAGCAGCCCCTTCCCACCTACCCATGTGGGGGCACAGTCAGTCTTCACTGCCTAGTGCCCTCCCTGTTGACCCTGGAATTCACTGACAAGGGCCACTCATCTGCTCCAGGGATTTTGCTGCAAGAATATGAATGACTGTAATTAAATCCTGTGTTTTAAAAAGTCAGCAGTGGGACTGGAGTGGTGGTTGCTCAGTGGTTACAGCGCTTGCCTGGCATGCAAGAGGATGCGGGTTTGAACCCCAGCACCATGTACACAATGAAGTGTTGGAGCAATGAAGGCCACATGAAAAACGAAATAAAATTGATTCTCTCTCTCACTGTCCCCCTCTCTCTTAAAAAAGAAAGAAAGAAAGAAAGAAAGAAAGAAAGAAAGAGAAAGAAAGAAAGAAAAGTCAGCAGGGAGCCGGCACTGTGGCCACACCTGTAATCCCAGTGGCTCAGGAGGATCACAAATTCAAGGCAGACTTAGCAACTCAGGAAGGCCCTAACTGATTTAGACCCTGTCTCAAAAAAAACAAAAAAAAAAAAAAAAAAAAACAAAGAGGAAAAGGCTGGGGATGTGGCTCAGCAATGTGGCTCAGCAGTAAAGCACCCCTGGGTTCAATCCCTGGTACCCCTCCCAAAATTGGTATTTGATTTAAAAAAAAAAATCAGCAGGGCTCCATGACACTTGCCTATAATCCCAGTCTAGGGAGGCTGAGACAGGAGGATCTCAAGTCAAAGGCCAGCCTCAGCAACTTAGTGAGGCACTGTCTCAAAATAAAAATAAAAAGTCCTGGGTATGAGGCTCAGCAGTAAAGCACCCCTGGATTCAATCATCAGTACAAAAAAGAATTTAAAAATCATTCTTAGCAAAGCAGTGAATGAGACTCAGCCTCTGTGAACTGCCAGTGTCCTGCTCAGGCCAACCCTCTCCAATCCCTGCCACAAGGCAGGCTAGGGACAGCAGGTCTGGCACCAGCCCCCACATGAGTTCTCCTGCTTGCCCTGCCCCTCTTGGCTCAGATAGGGAGTTGAAGGGACTTGGAGTCAGGTAGAGTGCCCCTCCTCCCCTTGGCTGAGACAGCAGCCCTGAAGTCCCTGCAGGATCAGGGGTCCCAGAAGCTTGGCCTCTAAGACCCTGAGGCCTGAAGTCAGGGCTGGCCTGGCAGGTGGGCGATTAGGTAGGAGACAGCTCAGGGATCATAAGTTGGGAAAACCCAGGGTGGGTGGACTAGAGGCAGGAGAGGTTGGGGATTAAGGGCGATGCTTGCTCCCTGGTGTGGATTTATTCCATACAAGTGTCAGGAAACAAGAAGCAGAGGGTGGGCTGGGAAGAATGGTGGGGGCTCTGGACAGGCAGACATTGCAGGACTGAGCGTGTGCCGGTGTCAGAGGCAGGCAGTGACCAGACAGGCCCCTGCCCCTGACTCCCACCAAGGAAGAGGTGCATGGTGAGTATCATGGTGAAATAGACTAACTCTGGGGCACTGGAGCCTGCATGGACAGCTGCTGGAGTTGGTGGCATCTGGGGCCATGTCAATGTGTTCAGGGCTGGTGCCCTGGCAGAAAGAACCATGGGTGCAAAGGCCCTGAGGCCACCCTGGGGCTCCAGAGCAGGAGGCAGGAGGGGTGAGCCAGGAGATCTGAATGACTGGGAAGGACCAGGCAGGGGTAGTCAGTCAAAGGCCAGAGAGAGACCCCAGGCAGCGTCAAAGAGAGAGGACCCCAGCTGCTGGCAACTGGGGAGAGATTCAGAGGCTGACCCACAGGGTAGGGTAGGGTCTGGCCTGAGCCAGGCACTGAAGCAGCCACCCCAATGCCTGACCCTTGGCCCTCTACACAGACCATGGCTCCTCCTTCCTCACCAGAGATGGCTTGGGCCCCAACACCTCCTGTTGGGAGCTTGTCTGCTGCTGACCCCTTGGACTGGACCCCATCCTGACCATGACCACCTGCTGGGTCATGCAGGGGGCGTTTACTCCCCCAGCCTGCTGCAGGTGTTCATCACCCAGAGGCTTGCAGGGTGAGATGCACTAGCCATCTGGGGACTGGGCCGCCTGTCCCATCAGCTTCCCCAGGGAAGAGGGCATCAGGTCCTGGCTTGGCCCGAACCCCTCAGAGGGCCAGAGAGGGACTACAGAGCTATCCCCTCAGCTAGTCCTTCCAGGACAAGCCTGGAGCTTTGAGTGACAGGAGCAGCAGGAGTGGTGGCTGTAGGCAGAGCTCAGCAGCACATACAGCCTGGTAACCAGAGGCAGACAGAAAGTGAGCCACTGGGCACTGTTTTCCAGAGGCAGGTGGCTGCTCCCAGGCTTCCCTCTAGGCTGCCTCTGCACCCAGTGACTGTCACAGGGGAGGAGGTGGGAAAATGCCCTCCTCTCCTGTGTGCCCACCCCGCCTCCCCTGTAAGGAGCATTGTGAGTTTACTTGGCTAGTGCATCTCTGTGCCCTTGGGAAGCAGGAGGGTCCACAGTGCAGGCTCTGTGTGCTCCTGGGAGCATGGGACCTGAGCCCCTCTTGTCCCCGCATCATATCTGCTGCAACTCAGGCCCCGACCCTTCCCTATGCCCTGTGCCCTTCAAACTTGCTTTCCACAGCAGCTCCCAGAACCTCTCAGGACACCTGCGCTGAGTTCCAGGTCTCCACTGCTCTACGCCAAGACACTGGGCATCCACAGGATGGACCCACCCAGCAGAGCAAGCCTCAAGATCTGCCTGGCATCTGTGTCCTTTAGCAAACATGTCCTGGGCACCCACCAAGTGCCACTCCCGACATGTGACAGTGCTGGGGGCTGAAAGTCAGAGCAGGCCTGAGGGGGGACAGCCTGGGCAGAGGCTGCCCTTCTTGCTGTTCAGTCAGTAGCTATCTCCTTCTCAGTGCCAGGTGGTGCAGGCCATTCACAGGGACAGACTGACTAGGAACCAAATCAAAGTTGAGGTTGTGAGGGGGCTCTGGCCTGGGCAGGGGACTCAAGAGTCTTTGCTCAGGTACCAGCCGCCTCTCACCCAGGTGCCCCCAAGGTTCAGAACCGTCTTAGGACCCCTTGGGGTGGGTGGACCTCAGTTCCCTCTGTACACCACGGTATAACTAATTATGAGACTGGTATTGATCAGTGTCACCAACAGCCCCTAGAAGGGCTCAGGCAGCCTTGTTGGATGGGATGCCTGGTGTCAGTCTCCATGCAGAATCAGGAGGGTCTGGAAGGGATAAAGTTCCCCAGAGGGGGAGGTTGTGAGGTGCAGTGCACCCAGCTTTAAGTTTGGGCTGCTGTAACTCCTGTAGTCCTGATGGCAGGCCAGGCTTGACCCTCCTCACTCCTTCATGCCTCCTTTCAGTTTTCCTGCCAGCCAGGACCCCAGATGACCCGGGTACAGAGTGGCCTGTGAACCTCTCCATAGTCAGCACAGAGCAGGCCATGGCATTCTGCCAGGGTCCCTCAAGTGGTTGTGCCAAAGGGAGACTCATGGGGGCATCCCAACTCTTCCAGCCAGTCTCTTCCCACACACACTGGGATCTGCAGCCGAGACAAGCCCTGAGTCTCCTCCACTTGTCACCTCAGCGTCAACCTCCAGGCTGTAGGGTGTGATGATGCTGAGGGCCGGAGGAACCCAGGGAGGGTACTCTTCCTGCAGCCATCTCTCCTGCACACTGTGTCTCCAGTGCTCTGACTGGCCAGCTGGCACAAGCCCTAGTTCACAGTGGGGGGTAGAGTGGGGAGCCCCTGCTAGATGGCAAGCAACGCTGCCCCATCTCGCTGTCCCATTTTGCAGGAAGAGACCTTGGCCCAAGCTCTTCCAGCCTGGACCATCTGAGCAGCAACACCAGCATTCCCCATGTGCAGGTTGGAGGGCATCCAGTAGCCCTCTGGGCCCCTTCTGACTCAGGGTCCCCCCCTCACCTCTGGCCTCTCCCAAAGCCCAGGTTGTGGGTTCTGGCTGCATTCACAGGGCAGGAAGATCTCATGCCTGGGGGTTGGTCTGTCCCTGAGTTGTGTGCCCCTAGGTCCGTTTCCCAGTTGTCAAGCATTGGAGGTTTGGAGGGGCCAGGGAAAGGGAGAATCCCACAGTCCTCCTTGGCTAGATCTGGTGTTCCAGGAGCAAATGGAGAAGAGCCATCCTGGAGGAGGAGGCTGCGCCCAGGCCAGGCGCTGTCCGCGGTGCTGAAACCGCTCGCCACAAAGCCTGGGTAGGCAGGTCGCTCCTGTCTACACCTCTGTACCCCAACTCTCACCCCACCCAAAGACGCACCTCCGCACACCCTGCACACAGTTCACTGGTGCACACGCGCACTCACACACCACTCCAACACAGGCCTCTGTCACCAACCCGACACACCCCTGGGGACACGCCTCCCCTAGATCATCAGGCACAGCCCACAAGGACCCCCAACGCCGTCACCGTCCATGTTCACCTATGCGCGGCCTGCAGTGACACGCACTGTCCACTCTCGCCCGCCACACGACCCCCCAGGAAGGGCTGCGAACAGCCGTGGCCCTGCTCTAAGCCTCTCCACGCATTAACCAGTTCAATCCACATCAGCACCTACATACCTGCCGACACACAGAAACTCAGAGCAGTGGCCCGCGCGTAAGCAACCTGGTGACCCCCACCCGTTCTGTGTCCCCTGGCACGCTACCCATACGTGCCTGCCCAGGGCTCAGGTGGAGTCCTTGGCAGCGCGCGGTGACCGCTTAACCCCTTCCCAGCCGGTTTCGCCCCAGCGCGTCCTTCCCGGGCGCCCTTCCCTTTCTTCCTCCCTCTCTGCCACCTCCCCCGAGCCCACGTTCCCCTCTATTCGTCCTCTCCGCCCTTCCGCGTTCAGATCCTGACCCTGTGGCCCGCGGTGTGCGCCCACCAAGCCTGCCTCAAGGCCGTGCGGGGGAGGTCGGGGCTCGTGGGAGGGGGCGCGCAGGGGTCACCGAGGAGTCCAAGCGCGCCCGTCAGGCTCCAGAAGGGCGGAGCCTCTCGCGCCCCGGTCAGTTTAGGACGGGCCCAGGGCACGCCCGAAGTCACCGCAGGGGGCCCCCAGGTCACCGACTGAACGCGCCGCCCCGCCCTCCCGGGCGCTCCAAGGACGGCCCCGGGTGCGCCCGCTCCCCAGCCCTCCCTGAGGTGGTACCTGAAGTCGCTGTAAGGGTGGATAATCCAGGCCCCCGCCGACTTCACGCGCTCCTGCTCGCGCTCCACTGCCTTCTGGCTGCCGAACATCCGCAGCGAGAACTTGTTGACGCCGGGCTGCAGGAGCGCGCCGAACTGGCGCTGCAGAAAGCTGGCCTGGCTGCCGCGCGGTTCCCCCGCCGGGCCCGCCTCCTCGCTGCCCGCCTCGTCCGCCGGCCCCGCCGCACCGGGCGTCGCCGCGGGCCCCGAGGCCGCCCCGCGGCGGGAGAACGACACCTTGGGGCCGCGCGCCGGGCCCTCGGGACCCGCGGGGCTGCACTGCGCATCGCCGCGCCCGCACTCGCCGTTCGGGCTGCCCTTGGCGGCGCCAGGGGTGCCCGGGCGCCCACACGAGCTGTCTCGGCTGCGCAGTCGGGCGCGCGGGCCGCCCTCCTCCGCCGCCTCGGTGGGCGCTGCCTCGGCCCGCGGCGGCTGCTGGGGGGGCGCGGGCGCGGGGCCTGGGGGCGGCGCGGGCGGCGGCGGCGGCGGCGGCTGCGACTGAGGAGGAGCGGGCGGCGGCGGCGGCCCCGGCGCGGGGGTCGCGCCCGGGCTCTCCCCGGGCCGCCCGCCGCCCCCGCGCGCGTCCATGGCGAGGCGGCGCCGGGCAGTGCGGAGCGGAGCCGCCGCCGCCGCCGCCGGCCGGAGCCCGAGGGAGGGGGGAGGCGGGGGCGGGCCGGGGCGGAGCCACGGGGGCGGAGCCTAAGTCGCGGGGGAGGGGCGGGGCTCGGGCCCCGCCTCCGCCGGAGCCCCCGGCCCGCGCACCGACTCTACACTCCGGGAAATTGAGGCCGGGGTCCGCGGGCGGACGGAGGTCAAGTGGCTCCAGGCCTTGGAGGCGCACTGAGGCTTCGTCTCAGAGGGGAAACTGAGGCCTGTGGGATGGAAGGACGCGCCCAAGGTCATGGAGCCAGGGCTTTTGCGTGGGATGTGGTGATGCCCTCCCGCGAGCCTCGGGCTCACCGCTGGGAGCCGGCCTCCTTCCTTTCCCTAGGTGCACATTTCCTTAATAAAAGATTGCTTATAAAGGCCACCCGGGCCCTGGCTCTGTTGCCCCTTGAACACGCTTGGGGAGCTGCTGACAGGGCTGTGGTTCATCCACATCAACCTTGGGGAGGCCGAGGTTCATCCCCTCTCCCAGGTCTGCATATGAGGAAGTAAGGCAGAGCTCTGTAGAAGGGAGTTGTCTATACCCAACCCCAAATGGTGCCCTTGAGCTCAGTAGGGGCTCCTGTGAGTCTGGTGGACACAGTGTCCTCCAGGGGAACCTGCTGTTCACATCCCTTCCCAAAGGTTGCATCCCTTACCCCAGAGGTGGAAGCCCCTTGGCTCAGGCCCCAGCTGCCTCAGCCAGCTCTGCTAGGTAATGTGGGGCCGGGGCCCTAGTGCCCCCACCCCAGCTCTACTAGAGTAGAGAGGGTGACAAGAGAGGGAGGCAGGGAGGGGAGGGTTTGGAAATGGTGGGCACCCTGCTGCCTGGGACCCTCCTGGACTCTCTGGATTTCATGACATCTCTGGCTTGATGTCACGTTGGACAGTGATGCCAGGTGCCCTCCTCCTTCTGGGACATTGGGGCCAGGTGGGTAAAGATGTGGTTTGTCAGACATAGGCCAGGTGCTCAGTGGTGACTGAGAGACAGGCTCTGTCCTACTGCTGGTCTCATCTGATAGTGGATATGCCGAACCCCATCACTCTTGCCAGGCTACTGGGACCTGGAACTCACATATTGCCTGAGTAGGCAGCAGCAGTTGTCAGTGCCAGGCTGCAGCTCACCCCAGGGCAGATGCATGTTCCCGCTGAAGGGGACTCTTTTATGTTCACCCTGGGAAGATGTCAGGCTGGGCAGGCTGCCAGAGCCCTAGAGCTTGCTGCTAAGTGGGGAGAAGAGGCGGATTTGGCTGCCAGGGTCCCAGATAGACCCTCCCCCAGTCAATGAGTCACAAAGAAGACGGAGACTCCCAATCACCAGGGGGTCCTGGTCACCAGGTCCTGGCTACTCCTCCTCACCAAGGACCCCCACCCTGGGCTGGGCATCACCAGCTTTTCGTACCCTATTGACCCCCTGCCCAGGCCAGAGAGTTGTCACTCAGTAAGCATCTAATCCAGGGCCTGAGGATTCAAAGGGGCTCACAGCCAATCGTGGATGTCTGAGCAAGCCTGGGATGAGAGGCACAGTGCCACAGGGCTCCTATAGGAAGAGGCCCTGAGGCTGGACAGCAGGGGCTTGGGCTTGGGCTTGGGCTTGGCAGAGATCTGGGGCCTAGGGCCTCTATGGGCCGCTGGGTAGTCCACACTAACCTGTAGCTATAGCTTCATGCCTCTGTCTCCAGCCTGGTATGGCAACCACTGTGGGCCAGACTCCTCTGCCTGAGGCTCCCCAGGTCCACCCTCAGGGCTTTTCCTCTCTGGCACCCTTGGCAGCACTTCAGAACCACATCCCTCTAAGTCCAGGCCAGATGCTGGGCGGACATTCACAGGGTGTGGGGCCTTCTGAGGAGGAAAGAAAGGCACATACAGGCCGGGAAGCCCACTCTGTGCTTGGCAGGAAACAGGCTGGGGAAGGGGTGACTGGGCCCACGAATCTGAGCCACATGTGCAGGGCACAGCACACATCTGTGCGCTGACTCTGGGTGATGGGTGAGGCTGGCTGCAGCGCCCCAGCCTCAGTTTCCCCAATGTCTATGTGAGGACTCTGGTGCTGTGGATTTGGCATTTGCCCAGAATTTAGTCCTGCAAGGTGGGAGAGGCCAGTGTCTGGTAACCCACTCCTCTGGTTGATTCTACCACAGGGTTCCTGTGCCCCTCATGGCAGAGTGGCCTCTGGGCTTCTTGCTTGCCTGGACCCTGCGTGAGTCACCCCATCCTGGCCTCAGTGCCCCCATAGCCCTGGCATGGCAGGAAGGAGGTGAGGCAGGAGCTGGGGAGGGCAGCCTGGCTGTTAGCAGGCCCTACAGGCAGGTCCTCACAGCTGGGGATGGGTGAGGACATAGGACGGCAGCCAGATCAGCTTGGAGCAGGAGCCCAAAGCCGGCTACCAGCCTAGGTGGAGGACAGCCCCATGAACGTGCCCTTGTTTGTGCAAAGGCCCCCTGGCCCTGCCCCTCCGCCCACTGGGGACTTGGACTCCTGAGACCCCATAGTTCCCAGGGGATCCTGGGCAGCCATTCCCCATGTGTTCCAAGTGCTTGATAAAGACAACTCACTTGATGCTGTGGTTTCCCTGCCTCACCTCGGGAAAATGAGGGAGGCTTCAGTTGGCAAGGGACCTGGCTGAAGCCCTGCTTCCCCCAGGCCACCCACCCTACTGTCTGGAGGACCTTGCAGCCCACAAGATCACTGAGCCCCAGTCTTATCTGGGTGCAGGGGGTGGGGAGCATACAGGAAGCAAGCTGGATAACCCCAAGCAGGAGGGCAGGGTAGTGTCCCCAGGTGGGAACCCAGACACACACCACAGACACCAATAACACCCCTCTGCCCCCATAAACACGTGGGCACCCATTTGCCAGTCCAAGCAAATGGCTACAGAGTGCTGTGGGTACTCCATGCCTCAGGCAGTGAGATGGATTCAAGTGGGTCCAGCTTTAGGTGTGTACTGGTCAGGCAGCCAGACCAGGAGGGGCTGGGCCAGCCCTAGGGACTCTGGGTTCTCATGCCTTGGTGCTGGTCTTGCTTGGTGAGAGCATTGCCCTCTGGTGGCCATGGAGAGAGGGGCAGGGTGCAGCCTGGAGCCCACCTTGTGGTTGGGGCTCACCTTGAGCGGGTCTGCTGGCCCCAGGTATGGGAACTTGGGAAAAGTGCTGCCTCCTCCTGGCCAGACCAGGGCAAGGGCTCTGCTCTGGGTCCTTTTAGCCAGGGATCTCATGAGGCCCACGGACGGGCAAGATCTCCCTCCCTGACCTGGCTCTTCAGCGATCCGTTCCACTAACTTGTGGGCTATCACCCTGTCCATGCCACCTGCCTGTTCTGACAGCACAGGGTGAGGCTAGGCCACCTCTCACTCCAGGCACTGCCCTTTGCAGCCTCCTGGCTGCATCCGGAGTATCAGACCCTTTTGGAGACAGGAGCCTCACTAAATCGCCCAAGCTGGCCTGCACCCTTAGTGTCAGGGAGGACAAGCGTGGCCCTGCACCCAGCTAGTCTTCTTGCTTTCTGGGCTGAAGCAGACACTCAGGTGCTCAGAACCCTGGGACAAGAGTGTTGCAGGCTGGGTCTGAGAGCATCCCTGTGAACAAGCTGCCCCATGGGCATTCTCAGCCAGCTGGGTGGAGGGCCAGAGGAGAGGATACCAGGAGCCCCTCACGCAGGCAGGATGCCTGAAGTCACTCCTACTCACACTCTGTTCCCTGGCTGCGTCCCAAGAACTTACCTAGCCCTGCTGGCCACAGGCCTCGCTCACCTGTGACACCAGTGCTCATAGGACCAATCCCACCCCACAAGGTCCTGGCTCCCTGCCACATCACTGCAGCCAAGGGTGAACGCGAGGCAGGGTGGGGTCAGTCTTTATTTGCAGGGGCTCCCTCCAAGCCAACACAGGAAGGGGTGCTATCCTCCGCTGGAGCAGGGGAGTGCTGGAGTCCTGTTCCCTGGCTGGCAGATGTCAGGAGGGGTTGGAGTCACTTGGGAGCAGCGAAGAGGTCACACTGCAGGTGAGCAGGCGGCAGCACCCCTCCCCCCGAGATCTGAGCTGCTCCTGGGTCAAAAAGTGACCTGCAGCCCCCACAAAGGAAACGGGGGCATCGGTCTACCACAGCACTCGCTCCAGACAGGCAGCAGCTGGACACTTGGTGGCCAGGGAAGGGTCACACACCTGCGCCACAAGCCCAGGCATGGCCAGGGAGACAAACTCTTGGGCTCCAGGACACATTTAAAAGGAGAAACACCTAGACTTTGTTTAAGCTAAGAAGGAATACAGCTGGAATCTACAGCTGCTTGCTCTGGTCGGTGGGCTTTCTGGGCGGTAAGGGAATCTGGGATTTTGCAAACATGGGATTTGGGGCGGGGAGGACTCCTGCTGGAAGCAGACGCAGACAGCAGGCTCCAGCGCAGGGTCTCCAGTCCTCAGGGTGCCTGGAGGAGCAGGGGTTGCTCAAATACCAGCCCTGCCCCCCATGCCCTGAGGTCCCTGGGGGGCCACAGCTGTGCACCTGCTCAAGTGGCATTCCTCTGACGGACGCTCTTGTCTTTGTCATTCATGTGGTGGCCGCTGCTCTTCCTGGGGACACAGGGCAGGGGCCTCAGCACTTGGGGCCTGGCTCCAACCATAAGGTTGGAGAACAGTCTATCCCCAAGCCCAGTTCCCCCAACCTGCAGCAGCACACTGCCTGCCTGGAGGACACTCCCATTGAGGGCCCAGGGAGGCCTGGGGTCCCTGCCTTGGAGCCCGCCCACTCCTCAGCAAGCTGGGACTCACAGTGGTGCAGCGCCTGTGTCCTCATCTGTGGATGCAAAGACATGGAGGAGAGGGAACAAGCGTCAGGGAGGTCTGCATGCTATGCCTGCAGTTTCCTGCGGCAGGCGCACCAGCTGGCCACCCACTTGTGCAGGGTGCTGGTCCTCCCCACCCTAGCTGGGCACCCCAAGTGCACTGTGGCCTGGCCTTGCCCACTGTTCTGCTCTAAGGACAGCCAGGTACAGCTCAGGCCCTGTCCAGCAGGTAGGCTCACACCTGGGGGCAGAGTGTGCGGGAGCTGTGACCAAGCCCATCCCAGTAGGGGCTCAGGGATGCTGCTGGGTGGCTCTGGGGCCCCAAGTCATGCCCTGCAGTAAAGGGGCCCCAAGCCCCCTAGTGGCCAGAGAGTGCCTAGGGAGGATGCTAGCTTGTAGCTGGGTCAGAGGAGTGGTTAATGAGGCTGTGGGCAGACCCTCATCTCCCCAGGAGCCCACCCTGACCCCCACGGTCCTGTGGACCCAGCTCACCATCCAGAGGCTCATCCGGCTTCCTTCGCTTCTCGTAGATGAAGATGATGGTGACCAGCACCAGCACTTCGGCCACAATGCCCAGGAAGGGCCAGAGGGCGGCCAGGCGGCTGCGCACCCGCAGGGTGATCTCAGCCTGTGCTGTGCCCTCCTGGCTGGTGCCATTGCACACATAGGTGCCGGGGTCAGTGCTCATGTCCAGGTCCTTGATGCGCAGCTCCGACTTGGCCTCTGAGAAGCTCACGAAGAATTTGCTCTGGGAGCCATTGGCGATGACCTAGAGGGACCTTGTCAGATGGGAGGGGGAGCCCCGGGCCCCCTCCTGTGGTCCTGCAGCCCGGGGTCTCCAGCTTGGGCCCTCACCTGGTACTGGGAGTTGACCATCTTGTACCAAGCCCAGGAGGTGACAGGGGGGTAGGATTCTGACTTGCAGGCCAGCTTGGCCATCTCCCCCTCATTGGCATGCTCAGACTTCTTCACAGCCTTGATCTTGGGGGGCCCTGGAGGGAATGTGGAGGGAGCCTGATGCCCAGGTCCCAGGCCCCCACCACCACCACCAGAGCCCCACTCACACAGAAGGCGGGCTGCCCTGGCCCTGTGCAGGGTGTCACCTGCCAAGCACTCACCACTCACTGTGATCTCAGCCCTGCCTGCGAGCTCTGGGAGGAAGACACAGAAATACCTGCCCGAACTGTCCTCCACGTCAACCCTGCAATTTGGGAGGGTGAGCTCAGTTCTGCAGGCAGAAGCAGCCCTGCTACAGAAGCTGGGGCCTCTGGGGCACCCGCCACTCTCAGGGACCTGTCCTGACCCGACCTCCATGGCAACTGGCCAGGCTGCATGCAGTGATCCCAGGGATGCACAGTGAGGCCCTCGGGAGGGGGATGTGGGAATTACCGAGCCTCCTAGAGCTGCTGGCCTTGCTCTGCACCCATGGCCCATCCGCCCCAGTAAGCCCAACACAAAAGGCCCTGTGGGCCCAGAGCCCACAAGCCACAGGGAAGGGGCGGGCAGAGGGGCTGCTGAGGCACCAGGCCCCGAATCAGCCCTCATGCCCTGAGGTTGCCCCTGGGACTCTCCACCGACAAGAGCTCATCTGAGAGCACCTGACCTGGGCCACTGGCAGCAGCCCCACTTACTCAAACTCCGTCTGCAGGCTGGGCAGCGTGTCCTCCTTCAGTACCCTGTCCCCCTTCATCCACCGGTGGCCAGTGACTTCAGTGGCGGTGTGATTCAAGGCACAGGTGAGGCGTATCTTGGAGCCAATGTCCTCCACAGAGGTTGAGATGGTACCCGCTAGGAGTCCACAGCAAGCTGGTCAGCATAGGACACAAGGAACCTGCCAGCCAACTGTGCCCCCAACACTGCAGACCAAGGCCACTGCCCTATTCAAAGGGGCCTTTCCCTATTACAGCAGCATCTGCTGGAGGCACCTCTGCCAGTGTCTGACCAGCTTGGACCAGACAACACCCCAAGCCTTCAACCTGAGGCCCTGGCTCTCATGGAGCAGAAACACCTCCCCAGAACAAAGACCAGGTTGCCCTAGCTACGCTGAGGAGCAGCGGGGCCATCCCCCAGCTTCCCACAGAGCAAACACTGCCTTTACCAATTGAACTTGAGCACCACTTAGAGCTGGAAGCCGAGAAGCCCCTGTGCCTGGGCCAAGCCCAGCAAGCTCCTCAGGCAGTGTGGACATTCAGTGGCAGGTCCTGGACCTATGGGTCACACTAACAGGGGAGATGGGCCAGGATGGAGAGGGCTGGGCAGGTACTGAGCACAGGGCAGAAACGGATAGAGCAGAGCGGGGAGAACCCAGCTGCAGAGCTCTGCAGGGACTGTCTGCTCCCAGCCACAGAGCAGGATGATCGCGGGCAGAGAGCATCTGGGTGCTACAGAGCAGGAGCCAGGGCCAGGTGGCACAAGAGGGAGACTGAGGCAGGTGTCCTGGCCACTCACGTTCGAGGACTACCAGGCTCACCTGGGCATGGACCCACTTGACCTTGGGCACCCGGGTCAGGTGGTTGAGGTTGGGGTCATTGCTGGCCCGGCACTCATAGGTGCCTACGTCCTCCATGGTGAGCTCGTCAATGGACACGCTGGCGGCGTGCTGGTGGTAGGTGGTGTGGACATGGACACGATCTAACCGAGCACCATCCCAGAGCTGGGAGCAGGTGTCATTGGGACCATTCCCTTCAAACCACCACTGGATCTCAGGGACAGGGCCGCCCATGGCCTGGCAGTGTAGCTCCACATTGACCCCCGCCCACCCCTCTTGGGACAGTGGAGACTTGATGAAGCCAGCTATGGGGAGAGTGCCGCCATTATTACGTGGGAGGAGAAACCTGAGGGGCTACAAAGGGTCAGTTCTGGGTGGGACCTGGGCATAGACCTAGGTGAGGACCACAGGCAGAGAGCATGGCTTCCCTTCAGCTTGTGGGGCTCAGCCAGGTGGGAAAGCAGACTGCCTGAGGCCCCAGAGCAACCTCCACTGAGCTCAGTGTGCTAGGCATGGAGATCACTACAGCATAGCTGTGAGACCTCAGATGGCTTCCAGCAAGACACAGGGCTGGGAAGTCGGAAGCCCTTGTGGATGGTGCACCTGGCTGGGTTCCCACAAGCAGCACCAACTTGAGCCTGACCCTTCCCCGGAAGAACAAGAGCACCATGGGAGACTCCCCCAGTCAGCCCTGCAGTGAAGCAAACCCCAGGACCCCAAGCAGTCTCCAAGGACACCATGGAGGGTCTTTCCCAGGACCCCTCGGGACCTCTGTGGAGCGACCACAGCACAGCAACATGGAGAGCAGTTCTGCCTGGTGGGCAAGGGCCATCTTCAGATTCTGTCCTCAAGGTGCTACAGAGGGCCAGGGGACACGGATCCCTCGACACCACCCTGACACTGCCTGGGGCACAATGTGTCTACAGATGCACAGGCAGGTATGGGCCAAGATTCCTAGGACCAGGTCACAGGCCCCAGGCGCTGCTCTGGAGCAAGGCAGCGACTGCCCCAAGGCTCCAGGGAGTTGGCATGGTCTTAATACCCGCAGGGAGAGGATGGCAGATAGTGTTGGCATTGCCACTTCGTGAAACGATCACAGCCAGGTAACTGACATTTCTTGGGAGATGAGATTCCCTGATTGCAAAGCTAGCAGCCTGGGGCAGAGTGCGAGCAAGTCAGGGCAAGAAGTAGAGGAAGTAGAGCCAGCAGTGCCTCCGGCTTCCAGGCAGGGTGTTCCTGGGCCTCAGAACCTGCAACTGGGCTCAGCCTTTTTCATCAGGGGCCTCGGGGCAGGTGCTTCCCAAGTTGCCAGGTTTTGTCCTGGCTGTCCTATACCACCTCCACTCTCAGGCCTTACCTTCACTGGCCCTTGCCCCACCTCTCTGCTGGGCTCCTAAACAGGACATGGCTGCCTTCATAGCCACGCAGCAGAGGACCTGCCCCAAGAAGGCCTGTTAGGCTCCAGTCTCCAGAATACCAGGTGTCCTGTGGAAAATGAAGCCAGGGCGCTTGCACAAGCCCAGGCACTCGAACGGTTCTTCAGGCAGGTCCTGTGCACTCTCCCTCCAAGTGGCCTCAGATACAGGAGGGTGCAGCCGGTGGCTGTGTATTAGAAGGTCATTGGCCAGCGGCTAGGGGAGTATAGCTTCACAGTAGAGTACTTGTGTAGCAGGTGTGAGGCTATGGGTTCAAATTTCAGCAACACATGGGAAGCACTGGTTCCTCCACTACCCTCCTGGAGAAGGCAGGACTGGATCCTGCCATGTGGCCTGCCACCCACATCCAGCACTCACCTTCTTCTAAAAACAGCCACCCTCCTCCCCGCCTGTTTGCAACCAGGCAGGGCATGGGGCCAGGCCAGCAGGGTAAGGCAGGGTAAGGCTGTCTATGGTGGAGGGCCCCTCCCAGAGAGCAGAGTAGCTGCCCATGCCTAGCCTCCCTCCTCCCCTGGGCAGAGTTGCCAGGAGCGGGGAGAACTTGCTGGGAGGCTGGGTGCAGGCATGCTGGCTACAAGCATGCTGGCTCACCCACTCCTCTCCCAAGGGTCAGGTTAACTCAAATGGCTAGCAAATCCTGTCTGGGGTGACCACCTCAACCAGGCCCCAGTGGGACGGGGGCCAGGAGAAGCTAGCATGGTCAGAGGACAGGGGTGTTGCGGGGGCTGGGGCACAGCCCAGGCTGGTGCACTCGCCCAGCATGTGAGAGGCCTTGGGTTCCACCCCTAGCACTGCTGCCCCACAAAACACAACTATGTACCCTGACCTTCAGGCTGAGTCCCTTCGAGACAGAGCCAGAAGTGAGTGATGAAGGCAAGCAGACACACCCCAGGTAGACCCAAGGCTTACCATACCACATAGGCTCTGCCTAGGGCACAAGGGTGCCGCATAGCTCCCTAGCCACTGGGGAGAGGGGGGGTCTGCCAGGTGCTCAGGCTCTGGGCCAGGAAAGGTCCTCTACCCACTTTGTCTGTCCAGGCAGGGCCACTTCCCACTGCAGTTATCTCCGGCATTCACCTTGACGGGGTGCCTATCTGCACCACCCCAGAGGTGGGAGGTGGCCAGTAAAGGGGCCCTTTGATTACAGTAGAAGAAATGGTAAGTAGGTCAGGGGCACCTGGTGAAGCTTCTAATATTGGCAGACCCTTCCTGGCCTCTGTCCAATGCCCCACCGTCCACTGCTCAGGCTGAGGTACTGCCACCTGGCTACAGCCCCAGCCCCACTGCAGCCCAGCACTAGACCTCTGGTTCTGCCTTTACCCTACACATCCATCACTATATACCTTAACCAGTACCAAATGGTGATCTCCAATGCAGGAAGAAAATTCTCCCAGAAAGCAAGAGCACTGTCTTGCTCTTCTGGAGAAACACCCCTCAGTCCCTTCCCAGAAGGCCCCTTGGTGCAAATCAAGTGCCCACTAAGTCTGCCCAAACAACACTTCCTGCTTAAACAAGGGAGGCTGAGGTGACACGGCCACTACCTTCAATGCCTGACTCCTCTCTGGAGCTTTGGTCTCCTCACTAGTAATAGGAGGAAACAGACTAGGAACCATCCTGTGCTACCCTAGTCAGGCAACGTTCAGGAGGGCTGGACGGGGCAGACTGGAAGGAGCATGTGTGCCAGAGGGAGACAAATCCCACCAAGAATGATAATTCCTCCAGCTCCAGGGCCATTGCCTGCACATGGTCCCAGCGTCCATCTGAGCACAATAGCTGTTTTCCAGATGAGTGCCAAGGCCCTGCAGGAGATCATGGCTCCAGCAGCACAGGTCACAGAGGTCGCCGCAGGGCAGGGGTGGGGGAGGGGGGACTTCTCTCAGACAACAGCACTACCCAGGCAGGGTGGGTCACCACTGAGGTGCCCCTCGGGCCCTGCAGGTTCCTTCCTCTGGACATGGGTCAGGCGGGCACTGGCCCACCTAGGAACCAACTCCAATCCAGAGGGGCTCCTCCAGCATGCAGAGTAAGGTCTCCCCTCCCCACCAATAGCAAGGGCAGGTGGCTATCATCAATTACCTCTGAAGCCTCTTCCAGGAACAAGCCCTCCCCCGCCCATCACAGGAGACATCACCTCCAAAATGTGGCCAGGGACTTTGCACCACAGTCCAGGCAGGAACACTAGGTAGAGCCATAACTATGGCCATCCCAGGAACTCCCCAGGGTTCTTTTGCTTCCAGGCACCAGCAGGATTGGGGGCTTCTCGCCTTGGCAGCACCCCTCCATTCTGTCCACCTGGACTCCCAAGTGGAGACCTCCTACACCCATCTCCTTCAAATCTTGAGGACACTATCCCAGGCTGTTCAGCCTCCCAAGGACCTCCAGCCTCACTCACCCCCATTCACGGAGTCCAGGGCCCCTCTGGCGACCCCCTCCGCTCTCATTCCTCTAAGCTCCCCAGAACTCCTAGGTCACCTCTTGACCCGTCTACCCCCCAGCGGGGGGCCTCTACACTCCCGTCCCCTCCAGGTTCCCCTCAAGCCTCGGGGAGGTCGCCCCACGCTCGGCTGTATCGCGAGAAACCCCAGGGTCACCTCTCCACCCGACCTCGGGATGGTGACCCACGGTGGCTGCTCCTCCGCCGACCCGGGCCCTTCCACACCTCCCCGGCGACCCGTGAACCCGGCCGGCTCCTCACCCGCCGCGGAGGCGCCCTGAACGCCCAGCAGCGCGAAGCTCAGCACCAGAGACACAACAGCCGCCATGTCGCCCGTCGTCCCCGCGCCCGTCCCCGCCGCGGTGTTATAAGAAGGGGGCGCGGTCGGGCGCGCGCACGCAGGAGGCGTCACAGGGCGGGGCACGCCGGTCGCCACGCCTTGCGCACGCGCGCACACGCACGTATGTCCGCGAAGGCTGGGCAGACAACCGCTACGGAAGCCGGGCTGGTGGCCGCAGCGGCACGTGACCCCAGAGGGCCAGTCCTCCGACCCGGGAGCGGTGTCAGTTTTGCCGGGGGAATGAGGCGGGGCCTGCAGGCGGGGCGGGGCCTGCAGGCGGGGCGGGGCGGGGCTTCGTGGCTTCTTGCGTTATTTCTAAAGTTCTCAAGTTGAAATTGGTGAAAATGGTTCATTTTTTGACACAAGATTCAAATAAAGCTTTTGTAAATAATTTAAAAACGTAAAATTTAAAGTTGGTTTTTGTTTTTCCTTTTCCTTTTGGAGGTGTAATTTATATCATGTGAATTTCATCACAATATAAAAAAGAAAGCAGGTGCTGAGTTCGGGGGAGTGGGAGGTCTCTCGCCAGACTCGACCCAGAGAGGGCATCGATTCCTGTACAGGCTTTGGATACTCTGAAATTCAGATTTAACCGTTGCTGGTTCTGTGTTTGGGAAGTTGACCCTGGGTCCCCCGGGTACAGGACAAACAGCCATCAGGGTGGGAAAACCAGGCTCTTCCTGGCCTTGGTGCTGGTCTCTAGAGAGGATAGTCAGAACTAAAGCCCTTCTCCTCCCCCTTTTCTCTTTTTTCCCTCCTGTGCTAGGGACAGAACCCAGGGCCTTTCACAGTCTCAAAGTTAAAAACTTTGCCCTTCAAGGACACCAAAAAGAAAGTGAGAGAATTCATAGATCGTTTGCAAGTCCCGCATCTGTAAGGCACATATCTGAAGCATATGAAGAACTTGATTTAACTGTGGAAAGAGAATCTGATTTGGGGCTGGAGCGGTGGCTCGGGGGTTACTGCGCTTCCCGGGCATGCGCAAGTACACAGGTTCAAAGACCAGCACCCACATATACAACTAAGTGGTCAGAGCAATGAAAGCCATGTGAAAAACTAAATAAAAATTGATTCTGTCTTTCTCTCTATCCTCTCTTTAAAAAAAAAAAAAAAAAAAAAAAGAATCTGATTTAAACATGGGCAAAGGGGCTGGGCCTGGCTCAGTGGTGGAGCCCTCGCCTAGTCTGCACTGGCCCTGGGTTCATCCCCAGAACTTCAGAAAATACATAGATAAATCAAGGGGGCAGGATCTGAATCCGTACCTCTCTTGAGAGGATCTGCATATGGCAGGAAGGATGGGGTTTGGGAGGGATGATCAACACCTTGGCCTTCAGGAAAACTCAAATCACAGTGGGCTGGGGCTGTGCCTCAGGGGAGAGCACCTGCCATTCCTAGGAGGGCTGAAATCTGAAAACCAGACAGCACTATGGTGAGAATTTGAAGTTGGAACTGTCACATTGCTGAGGAAATGTAGAGTGGCACAGCCACTGGGGAAGCCAGCATCTCCTCAAATGCAGTTCTATTTAGCTCAGTTTTTTTTTTCATTGTTGGGGATGGAACATGGGGCTCCGCATGTTAGGCAAGTGCTGACCACTGACTCACACCCTCAGCCCCAGCTCAGCAATTACACTCCTTTGTGTGTACCAAAGAGAAGTGAAGTCACACATCCACACACAGTCTCCTGCACCCATGTCCACAGATGGTCCAGGGGCCGCACTCAGTGCTGTCCACTCGCATGCTGGACCATCCTTCATCCAGGAACAGAGACCAGGCTACAGCACATGCTGCACCTGGAGGCCTTCCAGTGGGGCCAAAGACCACCCCTGCCCTCAGTCATTGATTCTTGTGAACATGCCAGCAGCATTTCAGAGAACCATGCATGAATTTATTAGTAGAGATGGGAAAAGGAAAGGGACTCTGAAGGGAGGAAAGGTGGTGTGCATCCTCTCAGGACAGGGACGGCATGTACTTCCTGGGAAGTTTCCAGAGAATCCTGTCCAGGTCCACCTCTTGACTTTAATGGACAGTAGGGTGGCATCAGACTTTCGAGTCCCCACTGCACATGGTCTTGCACCATGGAGGGGATTTTACCATTATGATCACAAGGCCACCTTGGGTCACTCTGGCCACTTGTCCTTACAGGTTTTACAGGTGGGGACTTTGCTTCTGATCCCCCTGTCTGAATCCCAGGGTCGTCCCCTTTGGGGCCCCTGCAGTTGTCTGCTGAGGAGTGTGTGGATGCTGTGGACTTAGGACAGGCAGGGCCAGAGTGGTTCAGCAGAGGACCCTGCAATGGTGGGGGGTTCTGCACAGTAGGCCCAGTGTGTGAACCCTCCCTCTGACCTCCTGTTTCCACCAAGTCTGTTAGTTCCCTGTCAGATGAAAACCAGACAAAGGCCACGGTTGATAGGAAATGTCCTGAACAGGCTAGTTCAGAGACAGAACACGGACTTGTGGGTGCCAGGGAGAGGGGGAGGGACTGCTTATGCGGATGGGCTTCCTCTTGGGGTGAGGGAATGTTCTACAACTAGATGGAGGTGCTGGTTGTGCAACATTATGAATGTCCTGGTATTACTGAACTGCACATTTCTTATTCTGAGACAGGGCCTTTCTGAGCTTCTGGAGCTGGCTTCAAATTTGCCATCCTCCTGCCTTGGCCTCTTGGGCCATTGGGATGATAGGCGTGCCCACTGTGCCTGACCACTGGGAACTGCATGCTTTATTTTATTTTATTTTATTTTTTTAAAAAGAGAGAGGGACAGTGAGAGTGACAGACAAAGAGAGAAACAACTTTATTTAGTTTTTCACATGGCCTTTGTTGTTCCAACACTTAGTTGTGTACGTGGTGCTGGGGTTTGAACCCGGGTCCTTGTGCTTGCCAGGCAAGCACTGAAATCACTGAGCCACCGCTCCAGCCCCAACTGCATGCTTTAAATGGGTGAGTTGTGTGAGATGTGAATGTAGGAAGAGGGGCTGGGGTGGTTGCTCAGTGGTTACAGCACTTGCCTGGCATGCCCAAGGACCTGGGTTCAAACCCCAACAGCACACACACAACCAAGTGGAAGAAAAACAAAAATCAGATGAAAAGCTAAATAAAATTGATTCTCTCTAAAAAAAAAAATAGGGAGGGGCTGGAGTGGTGGCTCAGCGGTTTCGGCACTTGCCTGGCAAGCACGAGGACCCGGGTTCAAACCCCAGCACCACGTATACAACTGAGTGTTGGAACAACTAAGACCATGTGAAAAACTAAATAAAGTTGTTTCTATCTTTCTCTGTCTCTCTCACTGTCCCTCTCTCTTTAAAAAAAAAAATAGGGAGAAGCCTGGGTTTGGTGGCCATACCTGTTGTCCCAGTGACCTGGGAGGCCAAGGCAGGAGGATGTCAAGTTTGAGACCAGCCTGGGCAACACAGAACCTGTCTCCAAATTAAACAAATGAAAACAAGCTGGGGATGGAATGCAGTGGTACAGCAACTCTGGGTTCAATTCCCTGTACAAAAAAATAAAGCAGGAAGATGTGAATAACTAGCGTGTAGGTAGCCAAGGGGTGGGTGGCTTAGAGGGGCACAGGAGGTGGCTCAGGAGTGGTGGGGAGGGACATGGCCATGGGAAGGGGTAGGCAGCTTACCAGAGGCAGTGGGTGCTGCACCCAGTGGGCAGGCTGGGCTGAGTGCAAGGTCCTAGCTGGAGTGGACGGGTGCAGGACCCAGTCAGTGGCAGAGGGGCTGCGTCTCACTGACTGAGGGACGGGGCTGTGGGGATCCAGTGACAGGCCCAGGAGCCTCTGAACTGCCCCAGAGACCAAGGGCCCCAGCTTGGATTGCCAGACTTGAAGATCACAGAAGGGGTCAGAGCTACGTGCAGAACGAGGATGAGGGAAGGCAGCTGGCATCAAAGCCCCTGCAGGGTCATAAACAACACTGGGCTGGGCGGAATTCCTGCCCCTCCCTTGGCAAGTCCAGGCCCCTGGGAAATCTCAGTGCTGCCAGGAAGCCTTAGTCTTTGTTGGCTAAATAAAGCCCAGCCCACTTCTAGGACCCAGCTCCTGGCCCCTCCCTGGAACCTCTTCCCTAAGCCCCCTTGACCCCTCCTCAGGTCCTTGCTGTGCTCAGTGCTGACCCCTCTGCCTGGCAGGGTCAGCTTGGCCAGGTTCTGAAATTAGAGGACACCCATTTAAACTTGAATCTCAGATTCTGTTGTCCATTCATTGATCCAGGGTGCTAGGAACAAGGCGGGTCTCCTGCCTGCTGTGGAGGTGCTCTGCGGAGCCCCACCCTGCCCCACACTCCTGTTTGTGTGACTGGTGCCGGCAGTGTTTGGAACAGTTAGCTGCACCCTGCCTCTGAACTGGTCTGCGGATACGCAGGAGCAGCCCTGCTGCACTTTGTACTTTCCACCCCTACAGCGGCCACACTGGCCTGGTGTCCATCCTGGTCCCCCTGGAGAGACTGGACCCTGGTCTGTGTGTCCTGGCTCAGCAGAGGCAAGGAGAACAGCTATGCCAGGGTAGTGGGTGGCCTGCTTGGACTGCAGCTAACTGAAGAATGGGGGTCTTCCTGGACTGGGGTATCAAGTGTGAGACACTTGCCACTCCAGCCCCCTGTTCTCCTGTCTCTCAGCCTTGGGGCACACCTGTCCAGAGAGCTCCTGTCCCCTCCCAGCAGAGGCCTCTCCTGCCATGAGGTCTCTAGGGCCTAACTCCGGGACACCAGTATGGTCACGTTATGGGTGTGGCCCTGGCGTGTCTGTGTCCACTTTCCTTAGAAGACTATCAGGCTGGGGCTCGAGTGGTAGCTCAGTGGTTCTGGCAGTTGCCTGGCATGTGCGAGGATGTGAGTTGAAACTCCAGCACCACGTACACAACAGTGTTGGAGCAAAGAAAGTCACATGAAAAACTAAATAAAATTGATTCTTTCTCACTCTCTCATTATCCCTCTCTCTTAAAAAAAAAAAAAAACCCCATCAGGGTCAGGAAAAGGGACTAGCCACGGATCTGTACCTGCCTCACCAGGACAGCCCTTCCCTGGTCCTTTGTTTTTGTGGTACTGGAGATTGAACCCAGGGCTCTGCCATTGAGCTGCATGCCCATTTTATTTTATGTTGAGAAAGGGTCTTGCTGAGTTGTGCAGGCTGCTTCGGCCTCAGGAGTGCTGGGAGGCCAGGTGTGGCCATTCTTGGCCCTCATCATACTGTATGTGTTATTATTAGAGGTGGGGGCTTGGAATTCCAAGAAATTTCCAGGGTCCAGATGGCTTTAAGTGACTATGGAGAGAGGTGTGAATTTTATCGAGGGCACCAGGGAGCCCTGTAGGTGTTTGAGCAGTGCAGGGTCCTCACCTAGTGTATGTTGTAAAGATATGGCTCAGCTGTCACAAGGGCCTGAGAAAGGCAGGGGTCAAAGCAAGGAGAGCCAGGCAGCAGGGAGAAGGACCCCAAAATGAGTGTTCTGAGCCTGTGCACACGACTTCATTCTGCAGATGCAATTAAGCCAAGGATGAGATCCTCCTTTCCTTGTTTAGAGTGGCACCAAATCCAATGACAGCACCTTTAGATGACAGAGGAGGAACAAAGGAGAGGCCACATGAAGATGGAGGTGAAGGCCAGAGTAGTGCAGTCGAGTCAAGGAAGCCTGGAGCCCTAGGAGCTGGGAGAGGCAGGGAGCACCTGGTCCCCGGAGCCTTGGGGTGCTGGCCCCACACACCTGAGCCCAGATGGGCCTCCAGGACTGAGTGAGGCAGAGTGTGGGCCCCCCATCTGGAATGACTGAGTCCCACTCCCACTTCCAGCAGTGGTGGCTGGTGGCCCAGGGGTGACCACGTGGAATGTGAGTCACTATTCACCTCTCTATCTTTTGTCCATTTCTCATGTGCAGGTGTCTGTGTGCACCCAGTTTGGACCAGGCAGGATCCCTAGGCAAGGCTGCCTGTACCAGGATCACATGTCTGTCATTTGGAGTCAAACGTGAGGCCACTGGTGGTGGTGGCCCTGGGACACCCATAGCATCTGCTCACAGGTGACATCCACCCAGCTAGGGTGCCACTGGGTGAACCCTTTGTGCCCTTGGAAACCACTGGGGAGTCTAGGTCCCAGGTGGGATGAGCAGCAGCCCAGGGCCTCACCTTCTCTTTAAGCCCCAGCCTTGGCCTCAGTGTTTGAGTGAGGACATTTTTGGACCCGGAAGGAGCAGCTGAGGAGGTCAGAAATAAGCTCCCTCCCAGGGTGGCCCCACTGATCTGAGTCCAGCTGGAGCTGTCCCAGGCCCCTTCTGGGGACCAGGAGGCTGGGCGGAAGCCCCGTCTTGCCAGCTGTGCTTCCGCCCAGCCTCCTGGCTCTGGCCCTGCTTGAGCATGTCCTGCTGGAGTGCTCCTGGCCACCCATTGGGAACAGCCGAGTGTCCCAGTGTCTGTGGGGGGGATGAGGTGAATGATCCAGCCACCCAGGGGTCAGGACACTAGAAGGAGGCTAAGGGTGGAGCCCCATGGATGCAGCTGAGAAGTCAGGAGCCCACTGAGTCTGCAGTCGGATTTCCCTGCCAGTTCCAGCTGTACGAGACCAAAGTTCCCTCTAGTCCTTTCCCAAAAGTCGTGGCCAAAGTGACCTGGTGCCAGTTGTTCTCCTGGGTCTGCTTCACTGGCCCCTCCATGTGGTCTGCTTTTCTTTTTCAAGCCATTTCCATGGCCCTGGGTTCCAGGCCCAGCACCACAAACTGCAAAGAAGACCAGCTTCGTTTGCTCGGCCTTCAAATCTTCATTCTGTTTTATGGAGCAATGTGGCCACAAGCCAGGGACGCCTGGAGCCCTGGGAGCTGTAAGGGGCAGGAGGAGCCTTGCTGGAGCCAGGGAGGGAGCTGGTCCTGCCACACCTGGACTTCTGGGATAAAGTGCAGAGCCAAAGATAAACAGTCAAGCCAGGTGCAGTGTCCATGCCTGTCAGTCCAGTGACTAGGGAGGCCAAAGCAGAAGGAGCCAAGTTCAAGGCCTGCTCAGCAACTTAGCAAGACTCTGTCTCAAAATTAAAAAAAAAATTAAAAAACGGGGGCCAGGCACATGGCACACACCTATAATCCCAGTGGCTCAGGAGGCTGAGGCAGGAGGATCAGAAGTTCAAAGCTAGCCTCAGCAACTTAGTGTGGCCCTAAGCAACTTAGCAAGATCCTGTCTCAAAAAAAAAAAAAGAAAAAAAAAAAAGTGCTGGGGATGTGGCTCAGTGGTTAAGTGCCCCTGGATTCAATCCCTGGTGCCAAAAAAGATGAAAAAGAAAAAGAAATAAAGACTGCTTGGGTGTGGTGCAGTGGGATGCCCGCCTAGCAGGTATGAAGCCCTGGGCTTCGGCCCCAGCGCCAAAACCAAAGCAGTGATGTCCAGGTGCTCCGGAGTCGTGCTCTGAGGCTGCTTCTTCTGATCTTGCACCGAGGAGCAGCTCTCAAAGGCTGTGAGGAGGATCAGAACCAGTGGCTCACAGACAGCTGGCCCTGCTCCTGGGCTCCCAAGTCGCTTTGTGGGCCCCTGGGCTCCTGCTTATACATGGTGAGCACCAGGATTGTCTCTTCGCCATCACTCTGTTGAACATCAATTTCATTCACAGCCCTGCAGAGTAGGACACGTGTTTCCCTCCTTGAGCGGAGGCAGGTGACACTGCAGAGAGGCCCTCATGCCCAGGGAGAATCAGACATACGGTCATGCATGTGACCTCAGTGACGGGAAACCTGCAGGATGGGAGAGTACAGGGATGGGATGTGGCCGTGTGGGTGCAGGGCTGGGGATGGGGGACGACTTGTGGGCTTCCTTTTGGGGTGACAGAATGTTCTGGACCTGGATGAGGTGCAGCCGCACATCTGGATGTGCCAGTAGCCATGAGCATGCCCTGTGGGTGACCTGTGTGCTGTGTTGGTGAAGTGACGATTCAGGGGCTCTGTCCAGAGCCCACTGAATTCCCCACTCACTGTGGTAACGAGGCCTGACCCTGACGCTCTCCTAGAAAGGCCCAGGAGGTAACCCTTCTTAGTTTTTGAGACATGGAGTTTCCCTGGCTGGTCTTGAATTGCACTTGCTGCCAGCCTCCTGAGGGGCTGGGACAACAGGCCCGGCCACCACACTCAGAGCACCCAGCTCAGCTGCAGTCTTCATCACAATCTGTTGGTGCCTCAGACATGCCCAGTTCCCACCTGCCCTAAGCCTCCTCAGAACCTTGAAAGGGAGGGGTCCTGCTAGGGCGGGGTCTGGTCCATCAGACTACCAGGTAGGAGGCTGGGACGACCTTCCTGAACCAGGCCATGTCGGGTCACAGGAGGCTTGAAGAGATCAGTGAAGGTTGTAGAGCTGAAGGGTAGGATTCCATCCCCCAGCCTTGACCACACACCAGGGGCCTGCAGAGCTACCCTGCCGGAAGTGACAGAGCCTAGGTGAGCTTCTATGCCCCAGTTGGGGAGCAGCATCCCTTGGGGATAGAGACACCATGGGACTCTTCTTGAACCCCAGAGCACTCCTCCTCCTTCCTGCCCACAGGCCTTATGGCTGGTCCCCTCAGGTGCTAGTATGCCAACAACTCTGTTGCTCCCTGACTCTGTGACCTTGGGCAGCTTAGTCAACCCTGCTGGGCCTCAGTTTCTGCATCTGAGAAATGGGGCAAATGCTAGTCACACCTCCAGGATTCCCCGGAAGATGTGAAGCAGGGTTGCTGCCCGGGGCATAAACTGAGGTGGGTGCAGGCAGGAGCCCGTCAGGCTTTCCCATCAGACTGGGCTGCTCCTGCCTGGCAGCCGTTACCTTGCAGGTGGCTTGGTGCATGGAGCCACCGGCCATGCACAGCATGCAGGGGCTGATACTGCCATGCCAGAAGTGGCTGTTGTTGTGCATCGGTGTCCAGCGCGTGCAGGTCCAGCTCAGCAGCGTGTGGGCCAGGTGCCTGTCCTGACGGGTCAGCCCCAGCTGGCCACGCTGCACCTTGCTCCTGCCCTCACCCCCTGGTGGCCTCTGGCCAAGGCCAGATCCTGTTGGACCTCGCCTTCCTGTCCAGCTGCAGGGAAGAGGAGCGTATGAGGGGCTGCAGGCAGGCCCCTGCCCCCAGCACCTGCAGCAGCATGAGGTCATTCTCCAGTTGTGTGGCTGGCACACAACTGCCTTGATGAGGAAGGGGAGGCATGGACCCTGTCTCAGCAGCTCCATCCAGTGGCCAGTAGAAACCAGGGTGTGGACAACAGGCCCACCTCTGCTGTCCCCAGCAGGTCCTGGGTGGCCCTTCCTGTCTTCATTTCACAGCTTCCAGGAAGCCTTCCACCTCCCAAGGCTGTGCATCCACAAAGTGCAAACCCTGGGGCTGCACCCCTACAGAATTGTTCCAAGGTCAATGTGTGCCAAACCTTGTAACTCTGGTCAAACTACAGAGTAGCAAGCTTTCTGTGGGGCTTGCGGATGTGCCTTTGCTACTGCATGAAAATGCTGTGCTGAGAACATGGCCAGTGGGAAACAGCAGTGCTGAGACTGGAACCTCCTGTGAACACCTGTGTCAAGCCACACCTGAAGCTGGACATCCTCACAGACTTGTCAGTTGTATGAGCCAATAGATCCCTTCCATACTTGTTTGATTGAGGGTTTTCACTCCTGGCCAGTCCAGAGGCAGGGCAGCTCCAGGAGAGCTTTATTTACTGACTTTTCAATGTCATCAGGGACCAGGTTCTTTCTTGTGTGTGCTCTGCCACCAGGCAGGTCAGCTTTAGCTTCATGGCCACAGGTGACAAACATTCCTAAGTGTTATAGTAGGTTGAAATCAGCTCAGTTGGAAGGCCCAGATCTTCCTGTGCTGCTGGTTTTGTTTTTTGGAACCAGGGATTGAACCAAAGGGTGCTTAACTACTGAGCCCCATCCCCAGCCTTTTAAAAAAATTTCTAATTTTGAGACAGGGTCTAGTTAAGTTGCTGAGGCTGGCTTTGAACTTGGCTCCTCCGGCCTCAGCCTCCTGAGTTGCTGGGATCACAGGTGTGGACTCCACATCTGCTGTGGACTCCACATCTGCTGTGTTTCTTTTTTTTTTTTTCTTTTCTTTTTTTTTTAAAGAGAGAGGGACAGTGAGAGAGAGACAGAAAAAGAGAGAAACAATTTATTTAGTTTTTCACATGGCCTTAGTGCCCCAACACTTAGTTGGGTACGTGGTGCTGGGGTTTGAACCCGGGTCCTCGTGCTTGCCAGGCAGGTGCCGAAACCACTGAGCCACCACTCCAGCTCCCTGCTGTGTTTCTTGTACCAAGTGAAATGTCCAAGGACAACAGTCCAAGCTGTCTCCTGTTGGTTCTCGGGACCCCCTGCTGGCGGGCATGGGGACTTTGAGATGTTCAGGGCGGCAGAGAGGTGGGGTGGGAGTACTCAGGGTTTTTGACCAGGCAGTGGCCACTGTCAGTACCCAATGTGGGTGCACTGGCAGGAGCCAGCTCTCTGCAGTGAGGTCATGTATGGGTGTGAGTGGGGGGGTGGGCTCTCAATCCCCAGTGATTCTGGTCTCAAATGTGCAGCCTACTAGGAGGAGGACGGAGATCAGGTTAGGGCCCCTTAAGCTTGGAGTCCCCAGATCCAAACCAATTTACAATCCTCATGAAGTCCCCCGTGTCCTCTTAAGCTCCTAGTGCACAAACAGCAGTTGCCCTTGATGCTCCACTCCCCAGGCTCCACCACCCAAATCCCGTCAGCAGCCACGAGAGCAGCTTAAAATATGACCCTCTGGCTGGGCCTGGTGGGACATGCCTGTAATCCCAGTAGCTTGGGAGGCTGAGGAAGGAGGATGGTGAGCTTGAGGTCAGCCTCAGCAGATAAGCAAAACTCTTTCTCAAAATAAAAAATAAAAAGGGCTGGGGTGTGGCTCAGTTCTAGAGCACCCCTGGGTCCAATCCCCAGTATTAGGCACAAAAAGAAAAAAAAATCTTGTTTCCCTTCATCCTCTAAAACTGCAACCTCCTCATGACCCATGAGAGGTCCATATTGCCCCAAACCTGCAGCCACCAAGGTCCTGCTGCTCCTACGGATGCCTAATCCCACTCAGCCCTCGGCCACACTGTGGCTGTCGGAGGCCTCTCCCACTGACACCCCTGGTGTCTGCCATCTCTCGCAGAGGCCCCTCAACCACCAGACAGCACTTTCCACCCTGAACTCAGCTCTCTTCCTTCCCAGAACTGATCCCTTCCAGACGTGGACACACACAGGATACTCACAGTCCCTTGATGCAGGGGCATCCTGGGTCCACCCCTCCAGCAGGCCCACAGGAATGGAGAGATGGGGGCATGACCTGGAGGAAGATTCACCCAAGAGCCCCCACAGCCAGCCAGCCAGAGTTCTCGTCAGCTGGGCAGTCCTGGGCAGCCACTTCATTCCTGAGCCTGTTTCCTGTGGAAGTGCAAGCACTTGGGGCTGGGCCAACTCACAATAGGAGAGAAGTGGTTTTCTCACCCAACAGGTGGGCGGCTGGTGGGTGTCCCATTTACCACTGGCCAAGCACAAACCACTAACCCTTGCAGCCTGGAAGGAGAGCACAAGGCCTCTGCATTCCTGCCAAAATGCAGCCTGAGCCCCAGCAGGAGGGATCAATGGGTGTGCCTGCCACTTGCCCCCAGGGAAGGCAAGAGGCACAGACCCCAGGCCCCAGGCCCTAAGACTCCCATCCCCATTGTTTGTTAGGGCAGGGCAAGCCTCCAGCAAGGTTTCTCATAGCACTGCCTCGTGGATGACCCTGAGGCCACGCAGCCGCCAGAGACACTCTAGGAAACAGCCTGGAGCAGCAGCAGAAGCCAAGGGGACTGTGTTGGCAGCTACTCTCCAAGTCACCTGCCACTGAGCACGCGCACCAGCTCCCTGCCTCCTGCAGCCCGCCACAGGACCAGAGCCAGGTCTGGGAGAAAGGGCGCCAAGCCTACCCTGAAGCTTCTTGGCTGGGGTATGGCCACCCACCAGGGGCTCAAGCCCTCTCACGAGAGCTCTGTCCCCCCGCCCCTCAAGGCAAGAGGCCCCCGCTCAGGCTCTCTAGAATCCCTTCCAGGAAGTGCGCCTCTTATACACTGTCAGAAAAGAAAATCCCAACCATTTCCTTACTTTTTTGGTACCAGGGACACAACCCATGGGCATTTAAATACTGAGCTACATCCCAGCCCTTTTTTTATTTTTTATGTTGAAGCAGAGTCTTGCTATGTTGCTGAGGCTGGCCTGAACTCTGGATCCTCCTGAGTTGGTGGGATGACAGGCTCCTCACCCACCTTCCTTCTGGATTTTCCCCTCATGATTTACTCTTCTACAGTGTACTGCTGCCTCTGTTCTAGAGATGCCATTTTCTTCTTGTAGCACTGGGGATGGAACCCAGACTTTGTGCATGCTAGGCAAGCATCTACACTGAGCCACATCCCCAGGCCCTGTCCATTCTGAGACAGGGCTCAACAAATTTTAAGTGTCTTGCTGAATTGTGCACTGGCCTTGAACCTGTGATGCTTCTGCCCTGGCCTCCCGTCTGGAAACACTGTTTCTCACAAACACAAGGTCTTTCCAATCTTCTGCTCCCACCCAGCCCTCTCCACACCCCTGGGGTACAGAGTGCTCCCAGCTTTAGCTCACCTGGCCCCAAGGCCCCCAGAGCCCCCTGGGCCAGCACCAGCAGTGGGGATGAGCAGGCACCCCAGGTGGCCACTTCCTCCTGCTGAGGCCCCTCTTCCATTCATAGCCTCTTCACCTTCTGCAGACCAATTTTACCCATGATTGCTCTATTGTTTCAAAAAAACATGGACTCTTTGTACAAAATTATGTAACTATAATCATGTCTTAAAAATCAACAAAAGGGCTGGAGCGGTGGCTCAGCGGTTTCGGCGCTTGCCTGGCAAGCACGAGGACCCGGGTTCAAACCCCAGCACCACGTACACAACTGAGTGTTGGAGCAACTAAGGCCATGTGAAAAACTAAATAAAGTTGTTTCTCTCTTTGTCTCTCTCACTGTCCCTCTCTCTTAAAAAAAAAAAAAAATCAACAAAAGGGCTGGAGCGGTGGGGTCAGCAGTTTTGGCGCTTGCCTGGCATGTGGGAGGATGTGAGTTCAAACCCCAGCACCACGTACACAACAAAGTGTCTGAGCAACGAGACACATGAAAAACTAAATAGGAATTCTTCTTTCTCTTTCCCTCTTTTTTTTTTTCCAGGGCTGAGGACTGAACTCAGGGCCTTGCGTGTGCTAGGCAAGTGCTCTGCCACTGAGCTAAACCCAACCCCTTTCCCTCTCTTAAAAAAATAAAAATCAACAAAAAACTGCTTGTTAACATTTCCTGTGCAGAGCTCAAACCCCTGTACTCACACATGTGGTTTGGTCTTGGGGTGACTTTTGTGCTGGGATGGAGTTCAAGGCGTCATGCATGACATGCTGAGAACTCTGCCCAAGCAGCCACACCCCTAGTCCCTCTTTCCTTTGTGGTAGGAAATGGTCCACCATGTCAACTGTGCACAGGAGCAGCTCTGTGGCAGTCCACCACTGCAACTGAGCACAGAAGCTCCGTGGCAGTCTACCACCTCAACTGCACACGGAAGCTCCATGGCAGTCCACCACCTCAACTGCACACAGGAGCAGCTCCATGGCAGCCCACCACTTCAACTGCACACAGGAGCACCTCCATGGCAGCCCACCACCTCAACTGAGCACAGAAGCTCCATGGTATTCTACCACCTCAACTATGCACAGGAGCAGCTCCATGGCAGCCCACCACCTCAACTGAGCACAGAAGCTCCATGGCAGTTCATCTCAACTGCACATTGTGCAGCCCCACCCCTATCTCCAGAACCTTCTCATCTCCCTAGACCAGAATTGTTGTGAAGCACCACAGCATCCCCTCCTCACCCTCTGGCACCTACCACGCTATTTCCAGTCTTTCTGGCTCAGATGGGCAGGGCCAACAGGTGACAAGAGATGTGATGGGCTGGGGCTATGCTGCCAGGCTTCCAGATGTGAAAAAAGCAGAAATAATGGTGGCCGGGTGGAATCTTCCATGTTTCAATATAAGACAGGGAACAGAGGCACATGCCTATCACTCCAGCCACTCAGGAGGCCTGGCTATTTACAAGGAACAGGGCTGGGGACATAGCTCTGTGTTGAAGTGGCCCTGGGCTCAATTTCTAGTACCAAAAGTAAAAAGCAAGCTTCAAACATAAGTAGTGCACTGGGCTTTGTGGTGCACCCATTTCCACAACCCAGGAGGCTCAAGGCCTGCCAGGACAACTTGATGAGAGCCCTCTTTATGGTGCTAGAGACTGAACCGAGGATCCTGAGCAAGCTAGGTTAGCACAAGGTTCTGGACCATGTGCCAGCAGCACAAAACCCAACTGTATGCTTGAGTAGCAGGGCCTGCCCATCTGTGCCCTCTGGCATCAGCCCCTCCTGGGCAGGAGCCGATGTAGCCAGCAGCATGGCTGCAGAGACTGGCCAGGTATGGGGGTAAGACTGCAGACAAGGCTTCCCAGACCAGTGAGTCATCCTGTGGGAAGCTGTGTCCTAAGGGCACCTTGCAGCATGGAAGCCAAACCAGCAGGGTCCTGATGAAGAGCACCCTGGGGTCGGACCCAGGAAACACCAGAGCCCACTCATCCTCGGCCCTGAGCTTCTAGGAGGAAAATGAGCCTTGTGGATGTGGTTCCTTCCCCTAAATTAACTGTGTGTGTGGGGGTTCTGGCCACTGCCATTCTCTAGCCTGCAGATGGTGACTGTCAAGCACAGGGATGGGATGCAGCTCTGCCCAACCCCTCCCTGGCCCATGGAGGCACAAGGGACCAGCAGTGTGTGGTGACAATGGCTCACTGCCTGTCTGCCTTCTCACAGGCAGTTTTATTTAGATTTCAAACAAGCCACAGCAGCAGGAGTCGCCTCAAGGTGACCCATCCACTTGCGGGCAGGTACCCTGGGTGCCTCGACCCGACCTCAGGTCCCTGCTACCATGTTCCACTGGGTTGCTCTTCTCTGATGCCAGGGAAACCAGAACCATACAGGGAAGGAAGGGAAGCCCAAAGCACGCCCGGGGACGGCGCCTGAGGTAGCCTTGTCTAGAGAGGCAGCGGCGCCCCGGAGGTAAAATCTGAGTTTATTCGGTGGCAGCGTCAGGACTCCTCATTGCCCGAGTCATCCTCGTCGTCCCCGAAGCAGCTGTCAGCCTCCTCCCCCTCTCCATCCTCGTAGTAGTCCTCATAGAACAGGTCCGAGCCCTCGTCGGGCGTCGGCGCCTTGGTCTTCACACAGTACTCAGCCAGCGTGGTGGGCACCTTCACACCATCCCGTTCCGCATCCACCTTGGTCCCCAGGACCTGCTTCCTGCGGGGACAGGGTGGGTGAGGGGTTGCTCGATCCAGCAGGAGCTGGGTGGCCAGCTAGCAGACTTCTGGAACAAAGGTGGGCACTGGCTCCAGGATCGTCCAGAGCCACAGCACAGGAGATGTGACGGCTAGCCAGCCTCAGCCCTGGGCTGCCCCAGCCCCTAGTCCAGAGGGAATGCATTCAGGACCTGACCAGACCTCACTGTGTGAATACACAGTAAGTGCCTACTGCAGCAGTGAGGCAGGGCAAGGGTTACAGGACTCCACTGACTGCAAAATGGGCTGGCGGGCAGGAGCTTCACAGCAGAGCCAGCACTGGGATTTGGGCACCCCTGACCAGCAGGAAGTGTCTGGGCTGCTCCAGAGTATAGGACCCTACTGAAAAGGGTTAGGAGCACAATCACTGACCCTGGCCTCTGGGTGGGTGCTGCGGCAAGGCCTCAGGCAGTGTGAGGATGGGCAGGAGGGTGCTGGGCCAGCTGCAGAGGGTGTTCCCTGCTGCTGTGCCCAGCAGTACTGCTCAGCAACACCACTGTCCTACCTAGCCAGGGCTCTCCTGTGCAGTCCTAGAGCCAAGCAGGACACAGCTCAAAGATGCGCTTAGACTCAGAAGCTGGCAGAGGGCAGTAACCTGTCTCACATGGCACATGTGAGTGACCCATAGGGAGTTGTGAATGATAAAAATAGTCTGGTTTTTATTTCTGCTCTGGGATTTCAGCAGGGATGTGTGGGAGGCTGCTGGGAAGAACTGGGCCAAGAGCTAGCCATGTGAGCCAGGACCAACTGGGCAAGACAGGGACCCCAGGTCATGTGCACCTTTGCGGGCAGCTGTCTGCAGGGCTGCTTCCAGGGATGGTTGGCACAGGCCAACAAGCACCCCAGTGATGCCCACACTCAGCACACGGGGCACCAGCATCACACTGGCAGATGGTGGACAGCAGGAGGGACCTATGAGGCTGGTAAGGCCCCAGCCTGGGTGTGTGGCAGCATTTCAAGATCAAGGAACTCTGCTCCCAGAAAGGGCCATACAGCAGCCACGAGGCCAGCCCAGCCACATGAGTGGGAACCTGGGCGCCTGTGCCAACAGTAGACCCAGACCAGGGTCAGTGCTGGGCTGATGCAATGGGGTGGGGCAGGCTGCTCCACAAGGACGCACTGACTGTGGAGATAGCATGCCACCGAGCTCATCAAGGTCAGTAGTTTTTGAGATGGTGTCTTGCTGGCTCTAGACCCCTGGGCAGCTGGGATGGTGGGTATGCGTCTGGCTCCAATCAATCTTACTGCCCGTTTGGCACCTCTGCACTACCGACCAACAAAGCAACCTGTGTCGTAAGGTGCTGGCTTTTTTGTTTTGGCAACACTGAGCATAGAACCCAGGGGTGCTCTACAACTGAACTATGCCCCCAGCCCTTTGTGTTACTTTTAGAAAGCATCTCCTGAGCTGCTAAGGGCCTTGCTAAGCTGCCGAGGCTGTCCTGGAACTAGTGATCCTCCTGGCTCACCCTCCCAAGTCTCTGGGATGACAGGTATGGCCATTGCACCTGGCTGTTGCTATTTTAAGAGAGAGAACATGTGCCTTTGAGGAAGACCCAATTCTGTTCTTCCATGTGGCTTTGGTTTTGCCTCCACTTAGTTGTGTGTGTGGTACTGGGCTGAACCTGGGTCCACCAAGTGCTCTACTGCTGGGCCACCTCTCCAGCCCTGGCTATTATTTTTGACTGACATGTAAACAACGTACTTGCCCAGCAGGAGTAAGGCCCCAGGTTCAATCTCTGGCTCCACAAAAGGTAAAGGCAAATAACAAATTGAAAAGGCATGTGCCATGTTCGTTTCAGCAGCACATGTACTAAAGTTGGGACAACAGATCAGCACAGGCCCTGTGCAAGGAAAACACGCAGTAAAGCTTAAGTCCATTAAAAATTGGAGGCAGTAGGGTTGGGGGTGTGGCTCAGCTGCCCTGTACTCAACAAAAACCAGAGCAAGAGGGTGGAGTGGTGGCTCAGTGGTTACAGCGCCTGCACTGCATGTGAGTGCACAAGTTCAAGCCCTAGCATCAAATACACAACGGAGTCTCAGAGCAACGAAGGCCACATAAAAAGCTAAATAAAATCGATTCTCTCTTTCTCTATCACTGTCCCTCTCTCTTTAAAAAGAAACAAACAAAAAAACCCCAAAAAACCAGAGCAAGGACCAACAAACCCCACAGAGGGGTGACAACAGAGAGAACAGAAGGCCCCGCCCCCTCTCCTGAGTCTACTCAGGCACCCAGCATGCCCCTCCTGAGCAGGGGAGGAGCAACCCAGGACACAGCCCACAGGTGTGCTGCTGTGCAGTAGGGTCTCTCTGGGTGTGTCAGTGTGTGGTAGGCTCCCCATCACCCTCCAAGCTTTAGAATTGCAAGTGCAAGGGTGATCAGGCAGCAGGTCAGGAGACGACATCTAAGGCACAGCCTCACGTGCACCCCACTGTGGACTGCACAGTCTTCAGTAAGGACCACAGTGCAACACAGTGCACTGTCCCAGGGGAAGAGTGCTGTCCCTGGGAGGGCACAGAGAGGACCAGCACTTTGGGCTTTAGTCACTTTGTTGTTTTTTTTTCACGGCTGAGGATCGAACTCAGGGCCTTGCGGGTGCTAGGCAAGCACTCTGCCACTGAGCTAAATCCCCAACCCCCTGGCTTTAGTCATTTTGTGACAAGACACTGGGGCACTCATGTTCTCTTCCGTGGTGCACTGAGGCAAGCATGGTCTGTGTGCAGTCCTATGTGACCCAGAGAAGGAAACACCACCACATCTTCAATAACAAAAGAGTGGCCCTAAGTTGGGCTGAACCCTTCCCACCCAGGCCTTGGTTTCCCCACCTGTGGCTGTTGCCCCAGGGCATTTGTGGCCTCCACCAGGCCTCAGACAGGAAGAGCTCATCTGGGGCGTCAGTGGGAGGCCCCAACCTGTGGGGCCCATGGCTCCATGCTCAGCTCACCGGATGATGTCTGTGTACTCCCGGTCCTTCCCCTTGCTCTCTTTCCACTTCCTGTACATCACTGAGGCGTCCACATTGGCCGGGGAGAAGGTGTTGGGCTCGTTGAGCAGGGAGATCACGCTCAGGAGGATGGTCCTGGGAAAGAAGTGGACCAGAGTGCAGTGGCAGCAGAACCCCAACTCCCACAACCCAGGAGTCCCCTGGCACTCCCTTGGGGCCACGGAGCTGCTCACACCTCATTGGGTCCTCGGAGCCCACCCTCTAGTTGGGGAGGAGGAGAGGCTCCCAGAGTGAGCAGCACAGCGCCACAGGTGCCACTGGACCTCACGGTGGGCCAAGCAAGCCTCACCTGACGTTCTGTGTGGGGTTCCACCGCTCCGAGGGCAGCTCCCCACTCTGGGGGTCATCGACAGGTGGGTGGAGAATGGAGATGCACACGTCCCCTGTCTGAGGAGGGACAGACAGGTGAGCCTGACCAGGGGCTCCCACTGCCTGGTGGGGGGGGGGCTAGGGCCATGGGGAGGCCTATGGGAGGTGGGCGTGGGCTCACCTCATAGATGTTTGGGTGCCACATCTTGGTCAGGAACCGAAAGGCTGGTGGAGAGTACGGATAATCAATGGGAAACTTGAGGCGTGCCTGTGGGGGGATAGTGGGAGGAGCTCATGGGGGCCAGGACCCTGGCAGATCCTACTTTAAAGACAGGACAACCGAGGTCCACCACACTCTGGGTGTTTGGGGAACCTGTCCCACGATGGGCAAGTGACTTCCTCTCTGAGCCAAAGCAGGAAAGGATCTGCTGCCTTGCAAGCCTAGGGTCAAGCCACCTTCTTTCTCTCTCTTATTTTTTTTAAGGACTGAGGACCGAACTCAGGGCCTTGCGCATGCTAGGCAAGCGCTCTGTCACTGAGTTAAATCCCCAACCCCAGGTCAAGCCTTCTTGAAGTCACTTGAGGTGATGCAAGCCCCAATGAGGTGGAGGTGATGGGCCAGAGCAGCTGCTAGAAAATGTGGGAGCTCCGCACAGGTTAGCACCTGTGTGCCTGTCAGTGCCTCTCTGAGGGCTGCCCAGGCCAAGGGACACAAGAGGTGGGTCTGAGTCACTTGCCCGAGGGCCAAGGCCCTGACACAGCCCCTGCCTCTGGGCTCTTGGCAGGTAAGCAAGGAACCCTTGCTGTTTGCTTGGAGAGCCCAGCATCTAGGCCAGACTCCTGGAGGCTGGGGGAACACCATGCTGACCTACAGAGAGGGAAGCCTCTCTGTCCAGGGAGAATGTGATGGGGTCACAGTGACCTTGGAACCTGGGTCTGAGACCCGCAGTTCTTCAAGACTTGTAATTGGTTTGTAACCACAGAAATTCCCTGCAGCTCTTGCTCTAAACATCTCTGAAGAAGCCTTTTACCAGTAGGCAAACCAAGCTCAGAGGGTGCACAGGCTCTCCCTCACTAGAGTACCATCTAGGGAGTGCTTGCATGCACCATAAGAGGGTGAGAGTGGTTTACCCAGGAAGGCTACACAGGAAGTAACTGGGATGCAACAGTGGCTTTGGGAACCTCACAACTTCCCTATTTCTTCTTTAGGGGTCTTCCCCAACACCCCAGCCAACCACACCCAAGTTTGGGGAGTCCTGATGGGTGGCAGAGGCAACCTGGGTGGCAAAATGGCTTCTGAGGACAGACCCTGCAGAAATGTGATCCTTGTCTGGCAGCTCTTTCTCTAAACTTCTAACACCAGAATGCCTTACTGCCAGTTTGGTAGGCAGTGCCAGAGACCTGAGACCTTTCCTTCCAGCTTCCTGTAGAGGTTTGACCTAGTCCCAAGGTGGGGTTCAGTTTTCCCCATCCTCAGAGCCAGCTAACCCTAACCCTAGCTAATAAAAGGAGCTGGGGATGCTGCTAATGTTGAGGTGCCCTTGGAGGCTTCTCAGCCCAGGCCATTCTATGGATGGGGATACAGGTACATCCTGCCCTGTCCTGTTACCTGGAACCCCAACTCCTCACTGTCACAAGGCAGGTCTGGTGTCTCCTCTGTGGTGCTGGGGATTGATGCCAAGGCCTTGTGCTACTGCTGAGGCCCCCCTCCCACCAGCCCTTATTGTGTCTTATTTTGTGACAGGGTCTTGCTAAGTTGCCAGGGTTGCTCCTCAACTCACCATCCCCCTGCCTCAGTCTCCATCCGAGGAGTACCCACTTTCTGCTCCTACCTGTTTCTCACATCACATGTAGGAAGCCCCCAGAAAAGGTCCTGCGCCCCTGGGAGGAGTCAAAAGCTACCACTAGGGTCTGGAGTGGTGGCTCAGCAGTTAGGGCGCTTGCCTGGCATGCGCGAGTACACAGGTTCAAATCCCAGCACCCATGTACACAACTAAGTGTCACAGCAAGGAAAGCCACGTGAAAAACTCAATAAAAATTGACTCTCTCTCTCTCTGTCCTTCTCTCTTTAAAAAAAAAATAGCTATGACTACGCTCAGATCCCTGAGATCGAGAACACTGCCCTGATTAAGGCCCACGTTCTTTGTCAATCCGGGGACAGCTCTCGGCTCCCTGCTCCCAACAGCAAAAGCACCACAACCCGCTCGTCCTTAAGCCACCAGAGGGCAGAAAAAGTGCCTGGAAAGGGGGACCTGGAACCCCAGAAGCCACCCGCCGGCGTCCGCCGCCAGTCCCGGGGCCGGGCGCAGCGCGCAACACCAGGGCGCCTCCGTCCGATCCGGACCCCGGCTTCCCGGAAGCACGGAGGCCGGCTCACCTTGAAGTAGCCGCCCTCGTAGTAGGTGTTGGGCGGCCCGAAGATGGCCACCTCCCAGTTGTACAGGTCGCCCTCGTCCACCAGCGTCACCCGGAAGCCCTCCACCGGCTCCTCCTGCAGCCCCTTGAGCTCCAGCAGCAGCGCCTTCTGCGAGCTGGGCACCAGCGGCCGGGCCATGGCGATGGCGGCGGCGGCGGCGGCGGCGGCGGCGGGTCCCGGGGCCGGGGGCGCGCCGGGCCGCGGGGCCGCCGCGAGGTCGCGGGACGGGCCGGGCCGCGCGCCGGCCGGGGGGGAGCCGCCGCCTTCCTCCGCTACGCCGCCGCCGCCGCCGCCACCGCCCGTGGCCTCCGAGCGCTCCACCCGCGCCGCCGCCGCCGCCCGCCTCGGCCCGTCCCGCGCGCTCCCCCCCCGCTGCGCCTGCGCGCCGCCGCCGGGCCCCGACCGCGCCTGCGCGCCCGCCCGCGGGGCACGCCGGGAAGCGCAGTCCGCCGCCCGCCCGCGCAGGCGCTCGTGCTGCCGCCCCGAGCCGACCCGCGCCGCCCCCGAGCTCTGCGGACGCCTGTGTGCGGGAGGCGGGCCGCGCTGGGTTGCGGCGTCCTCTGGGCCGCAGCGGCTCCCGGGGCCTTTTTTGTGACGTCCCTGGCGGGGGTGGGGCCGCTAGTGGCTCGCAGGCTCTCCTGGGCTGGAGAAGGCAGGCGCCCGGCCAGCGTGGGCGGGGCTCGGGCCTGCTGCAGAGCGGGGCGGAGGAATCGGACCTTGTCCGGGTCGGTGTGCCCTCCTCAGCGTGGCTTCCGCACTCGGCTTGGAACAGACCGCTCCCCCATGACCTCTCGGTGGTGTCTAACCCCCCCCCCCCGGTGGAGCTCGGACCGTGACTGGGGAACCCCCTCCTTGGCCCCGTCTGAGCCTTGGTGAGCAGACGGAGGCAGTGAGAAGGGGCCTGGAGGAAGTGCTCCATGGGGGGAACCAACAGCCTTGCAAAGACCCGGAGGTGGACCCAGCTGGGCTCAGGAGACTGGCCTACCCCTGACCCTGGGCTCCCCTGGCCCCGCCTGAGCTTTGCCCTGTTGAGCTCGCCTTCCCCCTTCGCGCGCGCGCGCGCGCGCACACACACACACACACACACACACACAGATGCCCACCTGCTGTCTGCACGTTGGGGTGGCGATGGCATTTTAGTGAACCTCCAGCAGGGTGGGCCTGCTGTTCGTGGCCTGTCGTGACCTGGCTGGCACAACTCCTGGGCATCCCTTTCCATCCCCTGACCCCTGAGGTTGACGTTCCCGCTACCGTCTGGTGTGAAAACCTGTCTGGAATGAAAAACGTCAGAGGTGGGGTAGCCTGAGATGCCCTGGGCCAGTGACTGCTGCACGTGCTGCCCAGAGCTGCCATGGCCCTCCTCCCATGTCCTGCCATGCACCCTGGGGCACTGGGTGTGGCCTTCTCAGAACTCTCATTCTCCATGGTGGGCTATCTTTGTCATGAAATTGGCATGAGGCAGCCCATCAGTAAATCATAATTGGAGCTAAGAGTGGCTCATCCTTCGAGTTCTCTGTCTTCCCATACCCCTCATCCCCAGGAAGCCGTGGGTGGGTACGGGAGATACTGATTATGGCCTTTCCAGGGTTCCTGCCCCCATCAGGAAAGCTGAACCTATGGTCCACAGAGATAATGCTGAGAACTCTGTGCTTTAGGATCCAGCCATACCTGACTTCTCCCAGGTGATCCAATGATTTAAATGCATATAAAATCCTTTTAGAGAGTTGAGCTGGGCCACCCATTGATGCCACAGAAAAGCCCTGAATTCAGGTCTAGGTTCAGTTATAACCTTGGGCATGTGCCTCAAATGCTAACCGAGTTTCCAACCCTTTACTTGTAACAGGTGTTAGATGAGATAACATGTGGAAAAACTCCCAGACCAGAGCCTGAAGATGTTACGGAGGCTCACACAAAGCATTTTGCTGCTGTTATGATCTGTTGGGAAGAAAGACCCAATCTTGGGAGGCAGAGTGTTTTCAGAAGTAAAGCCAGTGGGGCCATGTCCTCACAGGGAGAGGGACAGGGTTGAACAAGAGGCTGTGGGTTTTGGAGGTCGGAGGCCAGCTCTGCTCTGAAGATGTTCCTGCCCTGATCCCAAAACCTGAGGCCATCTCACCTGCCGCAGAAGGGACTCTGCAGTTGTATCATGGAAGGGGTCACCCTGGGCATTGAGGCCCAGTGCCACCACATGAGAGAGGCAGGAGGTTCAGTCAGAGACTGGAAGATACTGTGCTGCTAACTCTGGAGGAGGGACCCCATGCTGAGGACTGGAGCCACAGGCTGGGGCTCCCTGACTGGGCCAATGGGGAGACAGGGGCTGGTTGGTGGGGCCTGAGGAGGTCCCTGGAGTCTCAGTGGGGCCCACTAGCACCACTTGTGTAAGTGTGGTGATTTAACTCCTTTCTATGTTCAAATCTAGGTGCTGGAGATACAGCCATGAATGAGCAAGTGAGACCCCTTACTCGGTGACCCTGGAGAGGGCCTGAGCAAGGAAATAAATGAGGCACTTAAAATTTTTTTTTCAGTTCCAGGGATTGAACCCAGGAGTGCTTAACCACGGAACCACACACCTGGTCCTTTCTATTTTTTGAGACTGGCTTTGAACTTGACATTCTCCTGCATCAGGATTTCAAGTTGCTGGATTACAGGTGTGGTGAGGCAAAATAAGCCACTTTTGGTGATAGAATTTCCTGTGAGTAAATAGGATTTATTGCAGGGCTGGTACAGTGGTCACACCTGTTACCTCTGACCCTGGAGGCTGAGGCAGGAGGTTTATAAGATCCTGGCCACCCTGGACATCTTAGCAAGATCCAGTCTCAAAATGAAATAAAAAAGATTGGGGATGTGGCTCAGCGGAAGACCGGTCATAGTCCATCTGCCCGGCTGTGGCTCCATGTGGACTGCACTCACCTGGGCTAGGTGGCTTCCCCAATGTGGGCACTTAGACAAGGGCCACTTTCCTGAGGCTGTGGTTCAATACCCCCTCTCCCACATACACACAAGAGGAGCAGCAGCAGCAAAGAAAAAATAAGAGGGGCAGAGCAGTGGCAGGGTATGGTCTGGGGCAGGGAGGCAGTTGACCTAGAGTGGCCTGGCATAGGGTTAGGAAGAGCTTTGGTCTGAAGACTTGTGCAGGCCCTGAGGTGGGGAAGGCCTGGGTGGGTCACAGCTGATGTGCTGGAGCAGAGGGCAGGAGCGGGCCCAGCACAGCAGCTATAGAAGGTGCTCCCAGATAAGTGCAGTAGCACTGTCATGCCAAGTCATAGGCCAGCCCCATGCCAGTCACTGGGGTTGGAGCCACTGGAACGCTTGATTGGCTGAGGATCCATGCCTGGGCCAGTAGGAGGGCAGGAATGGACTGGTAGGGCCTGATGTAGTCACCAGGTTGCAGCAAAGGGTCAGTGCATCAGGCCACTGTTTAGGAGAAAGCATCATCCACAGAGGCCAGAAAGTCCAGAGGATCCTGGGGCTTGGGGCGACCCCAGCGTGTCTCCATGGAGACAGCTGGAAAGTGTTTGGCTCTTGGGGCTGGAAGAGGTCAGCCTCAGGGAACTGAGATGGGCTTAGGAACAGGAGCTGGTCAGCCTGAGGGAGGATGCCTGAGGACAGGAGAGGCCCTGACTGGCAGCTGGCCTCATGAGGTTGGCCTGGCCCACTGGTGGACTGCAGCAAGGGGGAAGGACCCAGTGCTGGTGTTACCATGTCTGGCAGGCCTCTGGAGGACAACACTGTACCCTGCATGGATGTCCTGATCATTACTTGGCTGCCCCCTCTGCTTGGCTGTGGGCTCCAGGCAGCTCCATTTCTAACACTCCAGTGCCCTGAAGCCTGGCAGGAGAGTGATCACAGCCTCTGTCTTGATGAACCTGCTGAGCAGCACTCAGTGCCCAGGCTGGTCATCACAGGGGCAGCATCCCCTTCCCCTATGCCCCCTGTCCTGAAGGCAGCCTGCTCATTAGTCCCAGTGGGAATGGGAACCTCATGCTGCTGTTTTTGGAAAACTGGGTCTCTGCCAGCTCTACTGCTGGCAACGCAATGACACATCTGCTACCCACACCACACCATGCAGGGTGCTGGCAACTGGCTGGGGCAGGCCCACCACCCTGGAGAGGACAGATTGAAGATTCCCATGGGAGATCACCTGGATTCCTGTCCCACACACGCCTGGAGGTCAGAGGGCCTTCCAGAGCATGCAGCCGGGGTCGTCTTTGCTTCACAGCTAGAGAAACTGAGGAGTGGGGCCGGGTTTGTGGCACACAGCTTGGCATTCACGCTGGCTTCTGTACAGACTTTATTTCTGCTGAGCAGGGCCTGCCACAGTGGTCGGGCAGGCATCGAGGGGGCGGTGGGTTTCCTGGCCGCTGAGGCCCCAGGTGGGGCCAGGGTGGGGCTGCTGCCTCCCGGCCAACGCCATGCCTGCCCAGGTCCCGTACCTACAGCGGCCTGGGGCTGGCTCAGCCCACTGGCTTGACCTTGGCGATGAAGAGCGCGGCCGCCTTCTCCAGGAACTCTTCCCGGGGCATGGGAGAACTGGGCCGCCGGCTGGCCGTCGCGCGGTCCAGAGCCAGCGCCAGGCTGTCGGGCCCCAGGCGCGAGCCAGCCTCCAGGTAGCGCGCGGGCGCCGCGGTGCGGTCACCGGCCCCCAGGGCGCCTTCAAGGGTGTCCAGCACCGCCTGGCCCACCCGTCGGTCGGCCACAGCCAGGCCCGGGGCCTCCAGCAGCCGAAAGAGGGAGCCCGCCCGCGCCACGAAGTCCAGCAGCACGAAGCAGGTGAGCATGCCGGCGCGGAAGACGCCTCGCGGCACCGCCTCGTGGTCGCGGCACTGGATCTTGCGCAGCAGCGGGGCCACGACCTCCTCCGGGGCCTCGCCATCCCTGCAGATGCGCTTCAGCAGCTCGCTGTAGGTGCGGCCGTCCAGCCCCGGCCTCTTCCGGCGGCCGCCCGCGCTCAGACATTCGTAGGCCACGCTGACGTTGTTGTTGAAGGCCGTCCTGCGGGGATGGAGGGGGATGCGATTGGGGCCGGGCAGACCCGGCCTCCCTGGCGCCCAGCTCCTGGGATTGCCACCCTACTCATCGCCTGAGGTCCTCCTTGTCTCTCCTAGGGCGTCCACCCACAAGGGCTGAGCACCCACCTTTGTCAAAGCCCCAGTGCACAGCACAGCACACCATGTGCTGGCTGATGAGCAGTGGGCATCTGCCCACGGACCCTCTACTGCCCTCGCTTACAGGCAATAGTGGGTCAGCGTCCCGGCCCTCCAACCCTACAGGTAAACTACAGGCTTGCTGCCAGTTTATAGGAACAGTCTCCCTAGTGCCACACTGGTGCTCCCTAGCAGCCGCAGCCTGGAGCATGGGGCCAGTTTGGCACTAGGGAGACTGAAGCCCCTGTGGTTTGTGCATGGTCCCACCTCTGCAGCAGAGCCACACAGGCTGAGAAGGACGGGCAGGTGCAGAGGAGAGTGCCCTGTGGAAGAGGCGGGCACCGGAACTGTAGACTTCTTTCCCATGGTGGCTGCCATCTGCAGGCCTGCATTGCAGCTATGACACACCAGAGATCTGGTGATGTCCAGGCTCTGCAAACACTGACTGCTCCCTGCCAAGTGCCCAGACAGCACTGCACAAGCTGGGGACACAGCTTACCTTGCAGGGATAGCCAATGGGTAGCTCAGCTCTGGACTGCCACCAGGTTGTGGGCATGACCCCGAAGGCTGAACCCTGAGGAAGCTGCTACTCACCTGTGAGGTCTCCATGGCAGGGCAGGTGGCATGAGGGAGAGTGGCAGCTTGCAACCGGCTGCCCTCCTGCTGTGCACTGAGTGCTGCCAGCATGGAAGGCCCTGCCAGTTCTCACACTTGCACTCTGTCACTCTGAGCACTGTGCTGTGAGCTCAAGGGACACCTATCCCCGTTCTGCTCCATGTGGGGCCACCAGCTCTGTAGCTGAGGGAGCCTCCCCACCCGTCTGGTCTGCACCTGGTTTGGCACAGGACACCTGCCTTCCCTGCTTGCTGCCTGCCTGCCCACCCTCTTGCACTGACTAACTTCCCTGGAGGGGGCAGCTAGGGGGCCCTCTTTCCACTGCTGGAGCATCCATAGTGCACTGTGGGTATTGAAGCTGGTCCACACCTGCCTTCCAGGGTGGTCTGCCACCTCTGGCCATGTAGTCTAGGCAAGTCCCTCCTTGCCTCATCTTCCTCACCAGGAGGGTGCCAGCCTGGTCTCTGTGTCCCAGATTCCTTGTGCCACACGCCCAGTGCATGGGGTCCCACCCCCAGGTGCTGTTTGCTGCAGGATCCTGGCCTCATGTCCAGGGCTCTGTGGCCAAGAGGCATGCAGAGGGGTGACTCCAACAGTGGGATCGGAGTGATGCCCAGGGTGAGGCAAGAGAGGCAGGGAGGGGACACCACCTTCCAGGCTGCCAGGCTGGGGGTTTCCTGCAGCATCACCTAGAGGTGACCAAGTGCACAGAACCAAGTCAGGGAGCCCTGGTCCAGCCAGCCTGGGCACCAGTAAGCTCTGCTGTGTGGCTGGAGCCAGCCTTGCTTCTGTCTGCAGTTCAAGTCGAGCACTCAGCCAGGGCAGCTTGAAAAGCTTGGGACCTAGGAAGCCAATATATTCAGAGTCTCCAGGAGGAGCCATAGGCTATTTACACCTTCAACCAGTGGCTCTTGGGGAGAGGGAGGGAGGGGATCCTGAGCCATGTTGGGGACATGTGTGCTACACAGCTGGGGAGCATCAGGCATGGGTGGATGGAAGCCAGGGACACTACTCTGCATCCTGCAGTGCCCAGGATGCCCACCAGAGTGTGGTCTGAGGCTGGGCCCTGGCTGAGACTACCTGGCCGTCTGTGTGCTTTCCTGGTGGCAGCCTGCTCAAGGACAGTGTGCGATGCTCCTCTTGTCAGCAAGAAGGTGGCCAAGGAGGCCCCATGGGCCATGTCGACTCCTGGCTGTCTAGTGGTGGCCTTGTTTGTGTCCCAGGTGGCCTTGTGGCTGGCAGGGAGATGCATGGTGGGTGTGCTGTGGTCGGCATCACTAGCCCTGCTGGCCAGTGCTCTGTGAGTCCTTCCAGACCTGACACTTCTAGCTCAGGCCCCAGCACTGGGGGGCAACACAGCTGCCTGGCCCTGGGTTCTGCTACTGTTTCACCAGGGGATGTCCCAAGATGGGAGGTGGAGATCTGGGTGTCCCAGGGAGGACGGGGTACCATCAGATGCCTGTGAGCTTGTCTTCCATGCTAGTCCCTGATTGGTCTCTGGGCAAATAGGTGATCACAGGGCCTCAAATCTGCCACGAGCACCCACTTATCTGCCCTTGCCACTCTGAATGGTCCCCAGCCAACAGCCGTGACGCCCTTGTCCTGGGAGACTGGGGATCCCATACTCATGCCATCCAGAACCTCAGGCAGCGGCCCTAATTGAAAACAGGTCTTTGCAGATGTATTACTAATGTGAGGTCCTAGGGGGCAGGGTTGGCTCAGGACAGGGAGATGGGGGAAGACCAAGTGAGGAGGGATTCGGCTTGCAGCCATTCAGACACAAACCAGAGGACACCAAGGATCAGAGCAACCACCAAGCTGGAGAAGGCTCCACTGGGCCTCTGAAGAGAACATGATCCTGGTGACACTGAAATTTCAGACTTTAGGTCTCCTCAACTCTGAGACTAGTTTTTGTTGTTTTAAGCCACTAAATTTGTGGCAATTCGTTACAGCAGCTCTAATAGATTAACATTTCCATCTGCAACATGTACAGGGTAAGTCCTCGTGCAGTGCTTGACCTGAGTAACCACATACAGCAGCCCTGCCTTGGATCACTTTTCCTCCTTGGATGCCCCACTGGTTCCCTTATTCATCTCATCTCTGGTTTTGCCTTCCCATCCCTTCCTGTGGGCTCAACTCTCCTCAAGGCCTTCTCAACTCCTCCAGTTTATAACCTCACCCCACCCCTGTGTCTCAGGCCAACCCCAGCCCCACTCCTAATGTGGGCTCCCTAGCCACGGAGCCTGTCCCTGCGCACTCTTCTCCCACCCCCATCAGTTCTGCCTCCTGCCCACCTTCCCAGGCCCGGTGCTCCCCTACCTGGCTATCATCTTGGGAACCCCTGAGCTATGCTTAGACTCCCTGCCCTTCTCTGGCAGGGCTGCCCTGGTGGGGGCATCAGAATCACCAGGAGTTTAGTTTTGGGACCAGGAGGCCCGCTGCGGCTCTGCACCCTTCCGCACTGCTCCACCAGGGTCCTTGCGCAAATGTCAGCAACAGCCTCTGCTTTTGGGGACCCGCAAGTCACCGGCCTACCCGCCTCCAGTCTAGCCCGGGGTTGATACTGCGTAAGTCCACTTCTGCCGTCTGCTGTGAACTTCGCACTCTTGACAGGGACTCAGCCACCTTGGGGGCTCAGAACCGTCCCCACCCGGAACATAGGCCAGCAGCCGCTGCCCGCCAATCCACCTCACTCCATACAGGCCCTGGACCCCGCCGGCCTTCTCCAACAACCCCCGTGGCCTCAAAGCAGTGCCTCGGTGGCCTGGGTGCCTTCGTTTTTGGCTGCAGGCGGAATCCTGCACTTGCACCGAGCGGGCCACTCGCCCGGGAGGTGCGGACTACAATTCCCAGAATGCTCGGCGACGGGCACAGGTCGGAGCGCTCCGGTGCTGTACTTCGAAATAGCACGCTGGGAAGCGCGTGAACCACATTTCCGGGCGAGCCCCGCGGCATGCCGGGAACTGTAGTCTGGCCGCCGCCACCCCGCCCGCCGCCCGCCCGCACCTCTGCGAGTGGTGAGCCAGTCGGAGATGCCACAGCGCGCGGCCCAGGCGCTGCTGCTGCAGCAAGAGTTGCCCCGGGGGCTCCCCGGCGCCCCCGTTGGCCGGCGAGCGCAGGCCCATGTTCTCGAAGTAGTGCGCCAGAAAGGCGATGGGCTCTTCGGGCCGTGCCTCCAGCACCTTCAGCAGGGCCGCACGCAGCATCTCCGTCACGCCGACCTGCCGCAGGAAGTCCTCCTC